>JAPFFP010015951.1:0-34651 GCA_026153255.1 Solanum medicagineum
TATAGTTATGTCTCGTACTTTAGACAGCGTGGCCCCAACGGCCTAGTCATATGCATTTTCTTTGGCCTGTTATCACTATCTATCTATTTTAAAGTATGTTAAAGGTGGAAATCTCTTATAATAGGTATAGAAAGAGCATAGTTACAGGTTGGTTCTCCCGAGCCTTAACGGCAACGGGTGCCGGTCCGCCCTGACAGGACTTGGGGCGTGACATTTAGAGCTCTGTAAGTTGCATACTTAAATACATACACATGTGAATGTTAGAAAATTTTCATAAAATAGAAGACATACATTTTCATGTGATAAACTGGATTGAGAACCAATTCAATAAAATCAGAAATAAGAGAGATATTTTCTAGCCAATCATTGAGGGGGTTTATGCAATTTTAATCATCCTTGGGTCTAATTTGATTTTTTCAAAGTGTTTTCTGCTTAATACTTTATTTAAGATGTCAGCCATTTGATTTTCAGTAGGACAAAGCATTATTGAAATGAGACCTTTTTCAACATTGTCACAAAGAAAATGATGTCTTATATCAATATGTTTAGTTCTTTTGTGTTGCACAGGATTCTTTGCTATATTAATGGCACTAGTGTTATCACAAAAGATAGGAACGCAACCAACATCTATACCAAAATTCCTTAATTATTGATTAATCTAGAGAAGTTGTGCACAACATGATCCTGCAGCTACGTACTCTACCTCAGCAATTGACAGGGCTACAAAATGTTGTTTCTTAGTGGGCCATGAAATCAAACATGTTCCAAGAAAGTGAGTCATACCTGCAGTGCTTTTTCTGTCCACTAGGTAGCCAGCATAATCAGCATCCGCATATCCCACAAGATTAAAATTGCTCCCCTTTGAGTACCAAAGCCCCAAATCAGTATTACCTTTGAAGTACTTGAAAATTCTTTTAACAGTTTCAAATGTGATTCTTTAGGAGAGGATTGAAATCTTTCCCAAAGTCCTGCACTGAACACAATACAAAAGAGACCCAATCATACCCTTATACATCTTTTGCTCAACAAATGAACTTGTTTCATCCATGTCCAGCTTAGTGGTTGTGGCAATTGGAGTGTCAATAACTTTAGCATCCTTTATTTTATATCTCTTGAGCAGCTCCTTCAGATACTTTTGTTGATGAATCAATGTTCCTGTAGAAGTTTTCTTAATATTTAGTCCTAGAAAGAAAATTAATTTCCCCATCATGCTCATTTCAAATTCACCATTCATCAGTTTGGCAAATTCTTGAGTCATGAATGCATTTATTGATCGAAAGATGACATCATCCACATACACCTACACAATTAACAAGTCTTTCCCATGGAACATACAGGCAGAGGTAGAAGCGATAAAAAAGATGTTAAGAGAAGAAGAGTAAATATAAAACATTGTTATAGAGAGGCAAATAAAGTGGCAGACAAGCTAGCATCAATTAGTCATTATCATGAGGAGTTCATCATCTACAAAAGATTTGAGAGTCTACCAAGATCAGTGCAAGGCTAGCTTTAGATGGACAGAGTGGGAATGGCATCATTTAGAATCAGAAACTTAAGAACAAGAAAATAGTCTTTGAACCTGTAACACCCCAATTCATCCTTCATATGATATAGAATTTTAATTGATGATTCCCAATTGAGTATAGGTGTTAAAGTCAATTTCTTAGTTTGGAAATAGAATTGGAGATAATCTAAGGTCATACAAACCCTCTAGTATGAAGTTAAGCTAAAAACATTCTTAGTGTTTAAGTTTCAAAGTAAGATTTTATACAAGTTAGGTGAACCAATGACTTGTAGGTTGTATATGCTAGGATCAATTCCTAAGTATTTAAAGTATGTTAGGTGTGATTTAGAGTCATAAGGGATCCTGTACATCAAGTCAAGTCCAAAGAATTTCTGGCAACTAAGTTTTCGTATGAGTCGTTAGAAGAGTCAACTTCAAACGACCATATCTCCTAAAGTATAATGAGTTAGATGACCCGTAACATATCAAATTCATGATATTTAAATTAGATTTACAACACATCCGATCATACCAACTTTATCCATGCATTAGTTCATCGATCATACCCAAAGAAAGGGACAGTTATGACACTCAACTTTTACCCTCCATAATATGAATAAATTATTGAGCTTTTAATTTAGACAATTTGACATAATTAGCTTTCAAAAACATAAAAAAAAGTTCTCAAATAAATTTTATTTTTTAGGAGTTATTATTTTGTAATTAATTTAATTATCTCAGATTGATAATATTAAAAGCTATTCCATTAATTTGTATTAATTTGTCTTATAATCAAATTAGTCAATTAGTTTTGATTTGATCATATTTAATTGGCTAAAAATTTCAATTGAATGACCAATTTTGAAAACCAAAATCCATCCTCCCCTTGAACTAATTTTCAGACCCATCTTGAACCATTTTGGACCAAAATTGGCCCAAATCAATGCAACAACCCAATCCAAAATTCCCTAGACCCGGCCTAAACCCTACATTTTAGCACACATTACACACATATACATATATTACAACATATTGTTATAGAGAATAAGCCCCTCACGTACTCCCCACACCCACTCCCCTTTTTCTTCTTTTCTTCTTCCTTTCACACACACCATGTTTCCCTCACCAAATCTAACAAACCAAGACAAATTTACAGAAATCATGCTGACCCAAAAATCATCCATGTATTGAAAGATCTTCCTATGACTTTTCATTTCCCCCTCTAGAATTCATGAGGATTTTTGAATTTTAAATTTTAAATTTTTTTTTGAATTCCACCTAATCCCTGCCTGTAAGTTTCTCCTCTTTTGTAGAGGATGGGGTCTTCATCTTCTGGAAAAAAGAGTAGCACATACACACAGAGAATTCCATTTTTTTCCTTTGGTTGCTCCTCACCTAGCTCCTCCTTCAGCCTTCGTCTTTAAGAGGACACACACATAGACAAAGGGTTTTTCTTCTTCCTTTCTTCTTGAGGAGGAGAGATCCCATTTTTCTCCCAGTTCTTCTCCAAGAAAACATACACACAAAATTTTTCTCCTCTAGTTCTTCTTCTTCTTGAAAAAAAACAACACACACACAGAGGAGACTCCTCTTCTTCTTGGGAACAACGAAGAACAACGAAAAGGGTAGTTAATTCGTAGAGCTTGAAAATAGGATCTCTAAGTTCTAGTGTCGAAAAATAAGTAAATGATTTCATGTGGAGAGCAGCTCTTCCTCAAGCTCGTCATCACATTCCCAGTTCGCTGCTTCGAAGAAGGTAATTTCTTTTAAATTAATCCGTTCTTTATTGATCGTGTTGAGTTATTTTCGTACATGGTTGAGTTTCCTGTGTTTCCTGTTTGAGTTCTCATGACTACCACGTTGATTTGAGTTCGATTCGTGTTAATCCATTGTGTATATTTGTTCTGAAGTCTGAACTTATGAACATGATTTTCGGTTCCAAATGATCTTGTTTATCCCTGCTTCGGCTCTATTGCTTTCAAGTAGATTTATATCTTGAGCCATTATTTGTCATTCTCATTGACTGTTAAGTTGCTAAGATTCAAGACTAATTGTGAAATAATATTTTTTTCAAAGATATGCTATAATATTCATGTTGTTAAACTTTTGCTTTGCTTTTGCTTTACTTTTGCTATAATATTCATGTTGAAAAGCTTTTACTTTCCTTTTTCTTTACATTTCATGTTGAAATACTTTTGCTTTACTTTGGTCACAAATGATGATGTATATGTCCTCATTACATTAAGAGTTGTTGAGAATTGCACAAGGCATGTCCCTATTCTCTATTTGTATTTTTTGGGTATCAAGAATTGACTGCTATTAAGTCTATAACGTGTTGCTTCACCTTGGTTTCATGCTTATTAGCATCTGTTTAACTTTAGTTTAGCCATGCTTAAGTCTTACTTTTTGTAAGATGATCGTATTTAGAATATTAAGTTGAAAGTCTTTTCTGTTAACTCATGGTTGGTAGTATCATGGTAGTAGGACCCCTATCTAATTCACTAGAATTATCACTTGACAAAATCAATAGAATGCTTTGCATAACATTACATATTTAACTGTACAACCTTTTTATTCCTTTCAATTGGAACTTGTTGAAATTTTTTTTTTACCACATATTGGGTCCATTACTATTCCAATGATTTTGAATCCCTAGTGGTTTTCTTAACTTTTTTTTTCTTTTGATTCATTAGTGGTGTGATTACTTTGTCTCGAAATCAAGGCATTCTCCTTATTTGTTGCAAAAATAGAGACATCTTTTAGAAACAAGGTCAAAGTTGTTCATATGTCGCATTTAGTTCCAAAGATTTAGGTCTATGTGTATCCTTGGTTTCTAGTTAATGGGTTTTTAGGTTGATTCTTGAGTTGATAAGTTTCATTTGTTGATTCGCGGTTTCAAAGTTAACAAGTTTATGGCCGTGAAGGACCAAATAGGTCTTAGGAGGCTGGTACAGGTTTGGGGGATTCGCTGGTCATGTTTCCAAGGTGAAAGGAGGCCCGTAAGCACCTGTATACACAGATATATAATAGTTGTATATAGAGTAACATGGCCAAAAAAAATCAAAATATTGTTGCAAGAAGCTGCCGAAAAGGTTGGGATACCGATCTTACAGTAAATGTTGGTAAAACACAGATGGAAGAATGAATATCTACACTGATATATTATGTATATACTTTGTTGATATACAAGTTGAAATGGCCTGAAAGCCCAAGTAGGAGTAGCAAATTTAATTTATGGGCCAACAGGCAGACATTTTAGAATTAAGACAGGTGGTTGATATTGGGCCTACCAAGCCCAATAGTTCAGTCTTCTTTTGTTATTTCCTTACTTTGAAATATTTTTATGATAATTGTCTAACTCTAACTTTATTTATTCATTTTTTAATCTAATTAAATTCTCCAAGTGACAAACCATTTATGTTAACTTTTAGTTTATCTTATTTACTTATTTTCTAGAACTCCATTTTATTTTGAGATAGCCAACTTAATTTGTTTTCAAAGTCGGTAGAATTTTAAAATTTTGAGTCATTTACTTAAATAAATTTTATTAGTTTTAAACATGTTTCCAAAATTTAGTCAAAATTTTCTTAATCGTCGGATAACCACACGTTAGCGGCCATTTGAAGTGCGTAAAACCTTCTTGAAGTGGAAATGAGAACCCGAACCTTTTTTTTGGATTTTCTAAAAGATTTTTTATAGTTTAAGTCTTTTAAAGTTATTTTAAGGGTTTTCTTGATTTTTCCTAAAAATTAAGTGGTGACTCTGTTTAATTTTGAGAGTTAGGTTTGTCCTTAAATCAAGTAAGTAATAAATCAAATTTTTGAAATCCAAAGTCTTTTTCACAATAACAGAAATGGCGACTCTGCTGGGATTTTAATTAGGTTTTAACCATTACATTAGGTTGTTTGACAAACTATTTGAGTTGTAATAATTAGTAATTTCCTTTATTTTATCTATTTGTATCTTATTTGTTTAATTTCAAGTTATTATAACTATCATATCATGCATAACATCTTCCGTCACTTGGCAATTTTTTATTTTCCACTAAATGATAGTTATGCGAGTCGCAACTGTTTAATTTAAATTCCATCGGGGTACCTTGACAAAGTGAGTTGATCTTGCGAGGTCAACAGTCGTTAGCTTCTCTAGCCCAGGTTGTCTGCGTGTGTCACCTTTCCATAGTCAAAATAAGCACACTCTTAGTCACCTAAGTCAGAGCTCAGCCAAAACCCTGTAAGTGCATTGACTTAGGTTGACCTAATACCTAAGGGGTATTGGGCCCATTAGTAGTCCACCTTAAGTCCAAAGTGGCCTTCGGCCCAAGTGGACGATCAATTTATTTGTTTAATTTGAAGGATGTATATGTCGTTTAAATAATTCATTGTTCGCGGACTTGGGGGGTTTTCTAATACTTTTGGTTTCTTGTAGATGGCTAATCAATTCCCAGAGTTCGATATGGTTACCAAGACTCCGGATCTTCTCCGCATCTGGTGGAACAATCTTAACAAGATGCACAAAGCCACGTCACCACGCATCTTGGGCATCTATATTCATTAATGGATTTTCAGGCATACCCCACATTTTTCAAAGTAATTACTAGATTTTGGGACGATGAGAGAATGCCGTTTTGATTCGGGGATGTTGAGCTGACACCTACAATTGAGGAGATCAAAAATTGTATAGAGTCTAAAGGGTTATATGAAAAAAGGAAAGAACACCTAGACCATAACATTCTGATACCAAGTAGACTAACCAGCAAGAAAATGAAGGACATGCTCTTCCTTGTACAAGCCGATTGGTTAGATATTCCAAAAATCCCTTTCTTAAGGTTCTTTGAGTGTTGGGGACACAAGAGCTATTTCGAGAGATTTCCTAACGAATTTCATGATTATGCCACTTGGATGAGTACTCAAGCCTTAGCCTTTTCCATATGCCTCTTAGGGACCATGGTATTCCATCAAGATCAAACAAACATAATAGATTCCAGAGTAGTCATGGTCATGCATGCCATCTTCCATGGCCTAGGTGAAGATGGCGAAAAGAAGTATTGCAATTTGGCACCCATTATTGTGGCTGACATATATCGATCTCTTGGTTTGTGTAAGAATGGGTACAGATTCTTTCACAGGTGCAACATGCTGCTTCCATGGTGGATGTCATTGCATTTGGCTACAAAGGTTGCAGAATGGAAGCAAGATTTGAGACAGCGAGATGGGAGAAATGCGTTGGTTCACTATGAACTCCTATTGATTATCCAAAAATTCAACATGAAAAGGTCGAAAGAAGGGTGGGCCAATGCCCTCTATGATTTGAAAGAAGATAATATTTCATGGATGTTCGATGACTTCATGAATGAAAGGGTGGTAATGCAAGGGAGACGATTCCCTTTCCTGGTCCTTATGGGTATCCGAGACATGAGGCCTGACTCCCCAAACCGACTAATAAGACAGTTTGGGAGAAAGAAAGTTGATCCTAAGATAGGGGAGACCAGCCTGTTTGTTATAGATTACGAGGATCTTGAAAAGGTGCCCTATGCAAATGACATCCTTACAGGTATTGCGCGGGCTATGAGCGAGGGTAGAAAGAATGGCTAAATAAAGGTGGACTTAAAAAATGAGCTCATCCAAGGGCCTCACCTTGATCCACGATTGGAAGATGTAGAAGCAAGAATATAGGTCCAGAATAGACTTTTCTAACAACAATGGAATGAAGAAACGAGAATTTCAGCAAAGAGAACAAGAGTACTTGTGCCAAGAGTAAGAGCTTCTTAGAGCTTTAATGTTTAGGACACAAACGCTAGTTGGCGCAAGACCATGCTTGGTTCAGTTGGATCAGAATTTGGAAAGACAAATCACCACTCTTCAGAAAACACCGACATCCGGGCATGCCTTACTAGCTGAGCCTTTCTTGATGCTGCATCGACACCACATCCGAGGAGAGGTGGAGAAAGCTAGGAATGAAGTAGGATCTTCTTCTAGTTAGGTTATCCCCTGTGTGGGAATGTTTTTCTTTGTATTTGCATTTTTCCCTTTACCTAAAATGTATCCCCTATTCTGACGCTTTGTAATACCTTTTTTTATCTATTTATAGAATCTGTTGTTAGGGGAATGATGAAATATTTAAAATGACAATGATGCATCTTTCAAATTGATAGGCCAACCCTTAGCACAAAAGGGTCACATACCTTTTTAGGACACGTAATATCTATTCTATGCTATGATTTTTGGGTGTTCATCATATTATGTATGTTATCTTGTATCACATGCCAGTTCAAGAAAACTAACATACTTGCCTTTGAGTAATTCTTCTTACAGGTAACTTAGAATTGATCTGTGTTGAATTAGCTGGCCGACCATCCACACTTTACCCTATCAAAGGTTCGTAAAGGTTCCTTCCCCGATCAAAACTCATCAAAGACAAAAATGGCCAGAAACAATGAGGATATGGGCTTGGCAGAAATTCCCGTAGTAGATCCCGTCATTGCTGAGCAAAACAAGTTGATGGCATAGCTGATGCAGGAAGTAGAAGAGATGAGGATTGAGATGCAAAAGGCCCAAGGCTTGATGAACTTTGTGTTTTCTGCTATCCTTCTCGGTCCTAATGATAAGAGGCCTCCACTCCCCTCTCCTCATTCAAACCCAACTTGTAAACCTACCTTAGACAATCCACCCTTTATCTCTATTCATAAAACCCCTGCTATCGACACATATCATGCCAGCTTCTCATACCATACATCTTCTCCACTACAAAATCCAAATACCAACATACAGGCCTTCCCTCCACTTCAAAATCCCAACACCACACCAACCTTTACTCCTCCTCAAAACTCCAATACTACTAACCCACAAATAGCTCCTCCAAAAGATCAAGAACAACACAACCAAAACCCACCTCCCACTCAACACTCGCCTCTTAAAGCTCCTTTCCATATTTCCACCCTTCCTGAGCCACATATTCCATATACCAAATACCCCGAGATTGATCATTATGAGGAGAAAGAGAAAGAGTGGAAGGCTAAGGAAGAAATGACCAAGTTGAGCATCAAGGAAGAAATTGCAAAAGCTATGAGGCAATTTCATATTGCACAAGGTGTTTTCAAATTTAGCTACGAGAACTTATGCATTCATCCAGACTTAGACCTTCCGCAGGGGTTCCAGATCCCGAAGTGTGACACCTTTTCAAAATGGGGAAACCCTTTGGCTCATTTGAGAGCTTATTGTGACCATCTTGTGGGTGTTGGGAAGAATGAAGCATTGCTAGTGAGGCTCTTCAGTCGGAGTTTAAGTGGTGAGGCTCTAGAGTGGTTTACTTCCGAAGAAGTAAACCAATGGGCAAGATAAAGGTTTGCTTATAATGTTGAGGTTGTCCCAGATCGCTATTCTTTGGAAAGGATAAAGTAGAATACCACAATAAGCTATCGTGAGTACGCCTACAAATGGAGAAAAGAGGCCGCTAGAGTTCGTCCCTTTGTGCACTCACAGGAGACAGAATTTTATGAAAGGATGATTTGCTTGTCGGAGCAAAATTCACTGACATAGTTAAGATAGGCGAAACCATTTAAGACAGACTCAGGACGGGAAAGATCACCCATATATCAAATTCGATTGGATCCTCAGGATTGTCGAGAAAAAGGAAAGAGGACGTGTCAGCAATTTCCGGTACGCATGACAAGGGGAGAACCCCTAGCAGTAACCCTAAAAAATCCATGCCTCCTCAAAACCGTTTCCGACCCCCCTCAAGTTTATCCCCTATTAGCTATACCCAAACAGGATATCAAATGCCACCCATACACTACCAAACCCCTCGCCCTCACCATCATTCCCCACAATACCCAAATATCCACTCATGCTAACACCTTCAATCACCAAATTTTTCTTCCAAGCCAATTTATCCCCAATCCACACCCCCAAATTACATCACCACGCCACAACCAAGATTCCAAACAACTACACCTCCGCACCGAAACCCTCTAAATTACCATAGAGTATCCCCACCTCCACAAATAGCTACAACCCTCCCCATCCAAATACAGATAGGAAACTGCCTTGGGTGTTCACTACACTTGTTGAAAGGCGAACAAAGTTGTTTGAAAGATTATCAGTTACAAATTTGGTCCATCCTGTACCTCCAAAACCAGTGGACACAAACTCTCAATTCTTATGGAGCGACCAGACTTTTACATATCATTCTAATAGTATTGGTCACAATATTAAAGATTGTCTAAGTTTGAAGCACAAAATTCAAGATCTGATTGACCACGACATAGTTGTTCTTCAGACCGCTACTCCTAATGTCAATAATAATCCTTTGCCTAATCATGAAGGAGACATTGTTGGTATGATCGATAAAGAGGAGGACTGTTATGGGACTAAGACAATAGTCCTGGATAATGGCGACAATTTGGAGAAGAAGGTAGCATCTTTATGTATCTCCGAAAAACTGAAGTGTGTAATCATGAAACCTCTAAAGGTTATTACTTTGGTACAAAGGGGGTTCCTACTCAAAAAATGTTTGTGATTGAAACTACCAACATCCAAGGTCTTTCCAGGTTGGTTAGATGTTATATGCAAGAAGAATCAACCAAGAAGGGTCAAAATAGGAGGCCGATAGGTGAAGCCAAAGCGGAGGATTTTTGGAGGAAAATACGTCCCAAAGAATACCCTATTTTGAAGCACTTGGAAAAGGCACCCGCCCAAGTTTCTATATAGGCATTACTAATGAGCTCGTGGTGTCATCGACAAGCATTGATGAGAGCATTGGAGGATACCTACGTGCCCGTAGAAACTAATAGCGATAATTTGGTTGTTATGATTAGCCGGGTCACCCTAGGACATCATATCAGTTTTGGGGATAATAAACTGCCATTCAAAGGGAAGATGCACAATAAGGCGCTCCATATTACAATCAATTGTTGCAGCATGATCTTAAATCGTGTTTTGATCGACTACGGATCTATTGGGCATATACCCTTTGTCTACTCTTAAACAATTAGGTTGTGATGTTGGAAAAATCCAAGAAAGCCGGGTTAATGTGAGGGAATTTGATGGTATTCGAAGAGACACATTAGGATCAGTGAATCTAGAATTCATGTAGGGCCCACTGAATTTGTGGATGAATTTCAGGTGATGGATATCAATACCAGCTACAACATGCTGTTAGGGAGACCTTGGATCCACATGGCAGGAGTTGTAACTTCTACCCTTCACCAAATGGTGAAATTTGTTTGGAATGAGCACAAAGTAGTCATTTGCGGTCAGGGGAGCCATTCAAACCTATAAACACCCATTATGGATAGTGTATCTAGAGGGTCTAATTTCTACACAGTTGAAATCGTAAATGCTACTGAGGGTGATTGGACGCCCAGACCTCTTATGCCAACTGTTTATAAGATGATTTCCACAGTCATGCTAAGAAATAGGTTTAAACCCAGATTTAGATTAGGGAAGCACCTGTAGGGTATCACCGAGCCCATCCTATTACCAACAAAGCAGTTAAGATTCGTCTTAGCATATGTCGGCTTAGAAGAAAATGAGTAGGAAGCACAAAACCAGAAAGGTGATAGAGCACTGGAACAACCAATACCATATTTGTATCAGTCCTTTTTGGTACAGGAATACGTCAATGACGATGATCTTAGAGAAGGGATCTGGGACCTGTTTGAAGAAGTTGATGTGGTTGATGATGATGATGATGCAGAACCAAATAAATAAGTGCTGAAAGAGATATCTATACCCCGCTGTAGATCCCCCACCCATCTTGGTAGATGAAGATTTGTCTAAATTCTTGTTTTAAAAGACTGGTGACAGTTCGATGGAGGCCCGAGACCCACCATTTGCTTCTATCTTACCCTTGTTTATTTTTCTTCTTTAATTTCATTTGTAATGATTTCAAAAGGGTAGATTGACCCCTAGTCACGGCCAAAGTTTGTATTTCTTTCAAATGAAAGCCTCTGTTTATTTTCAGAATTGCACTTACTATCCATTTTATCTTTCTTATTATTTTATCTGACTATGCGTATTTCTGCTTTTAGTTTAAAAAATGTTAAACCTTCCAATGTCATGTCATGTCAAAAGTTGAATGAACATAATGAAGCAGACGACAATGAGCTTGAGAACTGTGATGAAAAAATTGTGGTACCTCGACATCTTGCTGAAGAGTTGAGACAATTTGAGAATCGGGATAAGCCCAATTTGGACGAGACTGAAACAGTGAGTCTAGGAGATGGGGGATGTGTCAAGGAAACCAGAATCAGCGTTCATTTAACGGATTCTCAGAAAGGAAAACGTACCAGTTTGCTCGAAGAATATATGGATGTGTTTGCCTGGTCTTATGAGGATATCCCTAGTTTGAGTACAGATATTGTCTCTCATAAATTGCCAATCAATCCATAATTCAGCCCGATAAAGCAAAATACTCGAAAGTTCAAGCTAGATCTGAGTCTGAAAATCAAGGAAGAAGTTACTAAGCGAATACAATCCCAGGTGTTCCGGTGCCTAAAAAAGATGGAAAGATTAGAATCTGTGTCGATTATAGAGATCTCAACGAAGCCAGCCCTAAGGATGACTTTCCATTACCAAACATCCACATTCTCATTGACAATTGTGCCAAGCATGAGATACAGTCATTCATGGATTGCTTCGCAGGATATCACCAGATCTTAATGGACGAAGAATATGCGAAAAAGACAGTTTTTATCACACCTTGGGGTGTGCACCATTATCAGGTGATGTCGTTCGGACTCAAAAACGTTGGAGCTACTTATATGAGGGATATGACAACTCTTTTTCATGAATGATTCACAAAGAGATCGAGGTGTATGTGGATGATGTTATCATCAAGTCCCGCGAGAGTTCAAACCATCTGGGTCATTAAGCACGTTTATCTTTATAAGTCTATAAGAAGGGTACGTTCCCAGGTGTGAAGTGGGAAGAAGTTCTTTGATCGTCTACGCTAGTATAATCTGAAATTGAATCCTACTAAATGTGTTTTTGGAGTAACTGTCGGCAATTTGCTAGGATTCATAGTCAGTAGAAGAGGTATTGAGCTCGACCCTTCAAAAATAAAAGCAACGCAGGAATTGCCTCCTCCTAGGACAAAGAAAGAAGTTATGATTTTTTTGGTAAGATTGAACTATATCAGCCAATTCATAGCTCAATCCAGGATGATTGCGAGCCCATTTTCAAGTTATTAAGAAAGGATACATTTATAGAATGGACCAAAGAATGTCAAAATACTTTCGATACCATCAAAGGCTACTTGTCTAACCTGCTAGTGCTAGTCCCTCCGCGAGAAGGAAGCCCATTATTGTTGTACCTATTTGTCTTAGAAAATGCATTCGGATATGTTCTAGGTCAGCATGATGAAACAAGGAAGAAAGAGCAAGCAATCTACTATCTAAGCAAGAAGTTTACTCTATATGATGCCTGATATACTTATTTGGAGAAAACTTGCCTGGCTTTGACTTGGGTTGCTCAAAAATTAATGAATTATCGATCTTCGTACACTACTTACCTCATTTCGAAGATGGACCCATTGAGGTATATCTTTCATAAGGCAATGCCGATAGGAAGGTTTGCCAAGTGGGAAATGCTATTGAGTGAGTTTGACATGTGTATGTGACTCAGAAAGTGATCAAAGGACAAGCTTTAGTTGATCATCTGGCAGAAATCTAGTTGATGACGATTATGAGCCGCTCAAAACCTACTTTCCAGATGAAGAGATATCATTTGTGGGGAAAGACATCCCTGAGGGATATATGGTTGGTGAATGTTCTTTGATGGAGCCATGAATTGTCGAGGTAGCAGTGTTGGAGCGGTCTTGGTAGCAAAATCTGGTCAACATTATCCGATGGCTGCAAAACATCGATTTCATTGTACTAATAACATAGCCGAATATGAAGCTTGTACTTTAGGTATGAGAATGGCTATAGACATGGATGTTCAAGAATTGTTGGTCATCGAGGAATCACGTCTTTTGATTCATGAGTTTCAGGGAGAGTGGGTTATGAAGAATTCAAAGATTGTACCATACGTAAAACTAGTATAGAGGTTGTGTAAGAGATTTTGAAAGATCAAATTCAAGCATAGGCCAAGGTTACAGAACGAGTTCGCCGATGTTCTTGCCACCATTTCTTCGATTATCGAACATCCACACATGGTATATATTAATCCTTTGGAGATAGATTTAAAAGAGCAACCCACCCATTGCTTACATGTTGAAGTAGAACCAGAAAGAAAGCCTTGCTTTTGATATAAAGAAGTATTTGGAGATGGGAACTTATCCTGAGAATGCTACTTCCAATGAAAAGAAGGCCATACGCCAAAACGCTAACAATTTCTTTCCAAGTGAGGAAATACTTTATAGGAGAACTCCAGATTTAGGTCTCCTTAGATGTGTTGATATCACAGAAGCTACGAAACTTATTGAACAAATACATGCGGGAGTTTGCGGTACTCATATGAATGGACTCACTTTAGCAAGGAAAATCCTTTCAGCTGGTTATTTTTGGATGACTATGGAACACGATTGCTGCAAGTTTATGCAAAAATATCATTAGTGTCAGATACATGGTGATTTGATTCACGTCCCTCCTCACGAACTTAAGGCTATGAGTTCTTATTAGCCTTTGTAGCTTGGGGCGTGGATGTTATTAGTCTGATAGAGCCATTCACCTCCAATGGTCACATGTTTATTTTAGTTGCCATTGATTACTTTACCAAGTGGGTGGAAGCAGTCTCCTACAAGTCTTTGACAAAGAAGGTGTTAGCTGATTTTGTGCGCGACAACTTGATATGCCGATTTAGGATACCAGATTCCATCATCACCTATAATTGGGCGAATCTGAATAGTAATTTGATGAAACAAATATGTGAGCAATTCAAGATTACTCACTGAAACTCAATAGCATATCGTCCTCAAATGAATGGAGCCGTAGAGGCCGCCAACAAGAATATCAAGAAGATCCTAAGGAAAATGATCGACAGGCAACGAGGATGGTATGAAATGCTACCCTATGTTCTATTGGGTTATCCCACGACTGTCATAACATCAATTAGAGCAACTCTATACGTGTTGGTGTATGGAACCGAGGATCCCTGCTGAAGTTGAAATATCATCATAGAGAGTTATTCAAGAAGCTGAGTTAAGTGATGCAGATTGGGTTCATAACCGAATTGAATATTTGGCCTTAATCAATGAAAAAAGGATACAGCCGTTTGTCATGGTTAGTTATATCAACAAAGGATGATTCGTGCTTTCAATAAGAGAGTGAGACCCCGAAGGTTCAAAGTTGGGGAATTAGTTCTCAAACATATCTTTCCCAATCAAGATGAATATAAAGGAAAATTTGCACCAAATTGGCAAGGACCACACATGGTTCACAAAGTTCTATTAGGAGGAGCATTGATTTTGTCAGAGTTGGATGGTTCACAGAACCTTTTGCTTGTAATTCTAAAATTTTCTGTTACTCTTTTCCCTGTATTCCGTTATTTTGCTTGTAACAATTCTCAGCATTTTAAAATTAATTCCGCAGGTAATGAACTACGCTTGACCTGAACTCTTAAGAATGAGATACGTAGGTGGCCTATGTTAGCCTTGGTCATCCCTTTGTCCATTTTATTAACTCTTTTGATTTGACTACACTTGACCTGAACTCTCAAGAATGAGATATGTAGGCGACCTATGTCGACCTCAGTAATTTTCTTACTCATTTTTCTTATTATTATCCACATGCCGAGGGGGGAACTACGTTTGACATGATTCCTGCCTCAACTGGATATGTAGGCGCCACAATGGCTCGGTCATACTCCCATAAAGAAAACTGGGATAGAATTTTTTAGAGGATCTCAAAAATTCTGAACAAGAACTCAGAATCTGAGGCACGTCATAAATTTCAACCAAGATAGAATGTTTAAGGAGATCTCAAAAATTCTCTAAATCTTTCTAATAGGCTGGAGATTTATTACGATATTTAACTGGGACAAAAAATTTTGAGGCCATCCTCAAAACTTTTATCAAAGTGTTATTAGTAGTTTGACGGTAACATTGAATATCCTCAGTCCAATCAAAAATTCAAAGGTGCTTGTGGTGCACCAGAAAGCTAGGCCAGAAGCTGAATGTGCTCATCTATACTTGGCGTGACATGATAGTTAGCAGTGACTTTTTCTCAAAATCCTTTTCAAATTTGTCGTGCCTAAATTTTACGTGTCAAATATTTTATCAAAATATGTATTTTTTTCTTCTGTCTACCAAGAGGTGGGAGGTCAAAGCGGTCCACCAAAAGACGAGATAAGGAGCAAACAATCAAGGAATCAACACAGATCATTTCGTTTTGAAACTAAGAATTTTCCTTTAGATGCATGAATAACAAATCGCAAATATGATGATGTCAAAATCTTCATGCCTGAGGCACCACAAGCATCGCCAAGACACCATTTTATTTTTTATTTTTTTTATTTGCCCCCAGAGGGCCATTTTATTTTCTAAGTTGTCCCCAGAGAGCCAGTTTATTTTTTAGTTGCTCCAAGAGAGCCATTTTATTTTCCAGTTGCCCCCTGAGAGCCATTTTATTTTCCAGTTACTCCCCGAGAGCTAGTTTAGTTTCTAGTTGCTCCCACAGAGCCATTTTATTTTCCAGCTGCTTTCAGAGAACAAGTTTATTTTCTAGTTATTCCCAGAGAGCCATTTTATTTTTCAGTTGCTCCAAGAGAGTCATTTTATTTTGCAGCTGCTCCCAGAGGGCCAGTTTATTTTCCAGTTGCTCCTAGAGAACCATTTTATTTTACAGTTGCTCCTAGAGAGCCATTTTATTTTCCAATTGCTCCCAGAGAGCCTTTTTATTTTCCAGTTGCTCCCAGAGGGCCAGTTTATTTTCTAGTTATTCCTAGAGAGCCATTTTATTTTCCAGTTTCTCCCAGAGATCCATTTTATTTTGCAGTTTCTCCTAGAGAGCCAGTTTATTTTCTAGTTGCTCCTAGCGAACCATTTTATTTTGCAGTTGCTCCCAGAGAGCCATTTTATTTTTTAGTTGCTCCTAGAGAGCCATTTTATTTTCCAATTGCTCCTAGAGAGCCAGTTTATTTTCTAGTTGCTCCCACAGAGCCATTTTATGTTTCATTTGCTCCTAGAGAGCCAGTTTATTTACAAGTTGCTCCCAGAGAGCCATTTTATTTTTCAGTTTCTCCCAGAGAGCCATTTTATTTTCTAGTTGCTCCTAGAGAGCCAGTTTATTTTCTAGTTGCTCCCAGAGAGCCATTTTATTTTTTAGTTGCTCTCAGAGACACATTTTCTTTTCCTGTTGCTCCCAGAGCGCCAGTTTATTTTCTAGTTGCTCCCAAAGAGCCAGTTTATATTCCAGTTGCTCCAAGAGAGCCATTTCATTTTCCTGTTGCTCCCGGAGAGCCATTTTATTTTTCAGCTGCACCCAGAGGGCCATTTTACTTTCCACTTTCCCCAGAGAGCCATTCTATTTTTCCGTTGCCCCGAGAGGGCTATTTTATTTTTTCGTTGCCCCAGAGGGACCTTTTATTTCCCAGTTGCCGTTGAGGGACTATGTTATTGTTTTCACGTTGACTATATATCAAACGTGGTAAGAAATATCATCCCCATATTTGAATTATGATTTTACTAACAATTTTATCTCAGTTATATCAAGAACATCCAAACGAGTGAATTCTCAAAACAAACCATAGGTGTGAAAGTCATCAAATAGGATGCAGCACAACGTGAAACTTTTTTCGTAGCAAAGAACTGGAACATAGTCTGAAGAGGGCGTTAAACTCTTCGGACGCGAACTGACAAGCGACTCCCACCATCATCTAACCACACCCCTGTCAGAAGGCACGCGGTATTTCTTTAAGTTTATTAGTTTTCAGTTTCGCATCTAGGTGATTTCGACTCTCACCTGAAGTAATCTTTCTAGTCTGAGTAACGATGTACCAAGAGACTTTCAGAAGATAAAAATATGGTCGGGCTAAAAATTGAATTTGTCAAGTTTCTTTGTCCATGATCTCTATCATCGATCATATCTAAAGAAAGGGACAGTTGTTGACACTCAATTTTTACCCTCCACAATATGAATTAATTATTAAGCTTTCAATTTTGACAATTTGACATATTAGCTTTCAAAAACACACACAAAAAAATATTTTCTCAAATAAATTTCATATTTTAGGAGTTATTATCTTGTAATTGATTTAATTATTCAGGTTGACAATATTAAAAGCGCTTCACTTATTTTTGTATTAATTCGTCTTGTAATCAAAATAGTTAATTGATTTCGATTTGATTATATTTAATTGGCTAAAATTGCAATTGAATGACCAATTTTGAAAACCCAAATCCACCCTCCCCTTGAACTAATTTTCAGACCCATCTTGAACCATTTTGGACCAAATTTGACCCAAATCAATGCACGAACCCAATCCAAAGTTCCCTAGACCCGGCCCAAACCCCACATTTTAGCACACATTACACACATACACATACATTACAACATATTGTTATAGAGAACAGGCCCCTCACGTGCTCCCCACACCCACTCCCCTTTTTCTTCTTTTCTTCTTCCTTTCATACACACCATGTTTCCCTCACCAAATCCAACAAACCAATACAAATTTACAGAAAGCATGGTGACCCAAAGATCATCCATGTGTTGAAAGATCTTTCTGTGGCTTTTCAGCCCCTCTGGAATTCATGAGGATTTTTGAATTTTCAAATTTTTAAAAAAATTTGACTTCCACCTAATCTCTGCCTATAAGTTTCTCCTCTTTTGTAGAGGAGAGGGTCTTCATCATCGGGAAGAAAGAGCAACACATACACACAGAGAATTCCATTTTTTCCTCTTGCTCCTCATGCAGAACACACACAGAGAAAACTTTTTTCTTAGCTCCTCCTTCGACCTTCCTCTCAAAGAGAACACACACAAACGAAGGGTTTTCTTCTTCCTTTCTTTCTCCTTGAGGAGGAGAGATCCATTTTTCTCCCAGTTCTTTTCCAAGCAAACACATACACACAAAAATTTTCTCCTCTAGTTTTTCTTCTTCTTGAAAAAGAACAACACACACAGGAGACATCTCTTCTTCCTGGGAACAATGAAGAATAGTGAAAAGGGTAGTCAATTTGTAGAGCTTGAAAGTACTAAGTTCTATTGTCAAAAAATCAGTAAATGAGTTCATCATAGTGGAAAGCTCTTCCTCAAGCTCGTCATCACGTTCTCAGTTCGCTGTTCCAAAAAAGTTAATTTCTTTTAAATTAATCCATTCTTTATTGATTTTGTTGAGTTGTTTTTGTACATGGTTGAGTTTTATGTGTTTTCTATTTGAATTCTTATGACTATCACGCTTGTTTGAGTTCGATTCATGTTAATCCATTGTGATATTTGTTCTAAAGTCTGAACTTATGAACATGATTTTCGGTTTCAAATGATCTTGTCTTTCCCTGCTTCAGCTCTATTGCTTTCAAGTAGATTTATATCTTGAGCCATTATTTGTCATTCTCATTCACTGTTAAGTTGCTAAGATTCAAGACTAATTGTGAAATAATTTTTTTTTCAAAGACATGCTATAATATTCATGTTACTAAACTTTTGCTTTACTTTTGTTGTAATATTCATATTGAAAAGCTTTTACTTTGCTTTTTTGCTTTACCTTTCATGTTGAAATACTTTTTCTTTACTTTGGTTACAAATAACGATGTAGATGTCCTCTTTACATTAAGAGTTGTTGAGAATTACAAAAGGCATGTCCCTATTCTCTATTTGTATTTTTGGGTATCGAGAATTGACTGCTATTGGGTCTATAACGTGTTGCTTTACCTTGCTTTCATGCTTATTAGCATCTCTTTAATTTTAGTTTAGTAAGCATACTCAAGTCTTACTTTATGTAAGATGATTGTATTTAGACTATTAAGTTGAAATTATTTTCTGTTATCTCATGGTTGGTAGTATCATGGTAGTAGGACCCCTGTCTAGTTCACTAGAATCATCACTTGACAAAATCTATAGAATGCTTTGCATAACATTCCATATATAATGTACAACCTTTTTATTCTCGACAATTGAAACTTGTTGAATTTATTTTTTTTTACCACATATTGGGTCCATTACTGTTCTAGTAATTTTGAATCCCTAGTAGTTTTCTTAATTTTTGTTTTCTTTTGATTCATTAGTGGTGTGATTACTTTGTCTCGAAATCTACGTTCTCCTTATTTGTTGCAAAATAAGCGACATCTTTTAGAAACAAGGTCAAAGTTGTTCATACGTCGAATTTAGTTCCAAAGTTTTAGGCTTATGTGTTAATCTTTGGTTTCTAGTTAATGGGTTTTAAGGTTGATTCCTGAGTTGATAAGTTTCATTTGTTGATTCCTGGTTTCAAAGTTAATAAGTTTATGTGTGATCTTAACATAACATGCCATATTTTTGACTTGTCATGCTAAGGTACTTTCAATTGTAGATTTTTAATAACTTGTATAGTGCCTAATCTACTTCCTTTTGCTTTTGCACATTGTCCGAGTCTTTCGGGACTCCTACCTTGCATTTCTTGGATCTGTGAAGGCCCAAATAGGACTTAAGAGGCTGGTACAGGTTTGCGGGATTCGCTGGTCATGTTTCCAAGGCGAAAGGACGTCTTTAAGAACTTGTATACACTGATATACAACAGCTCTATATAGAGTAACATGGCCAAAAAAAATCAAAAAATCATTGCTGAAGCTGCCCAAGAGGCTGGGATACCAATCTTACAGTAAATGTTGGTAAAATACAGATGAAGAATAGATATATACACTGATATACTATGTATATACTTTGTTGATATACAAGCTGAAATGGGCCAAAAACCCAAGGAGGAGTAGCAGATTTAATTTATGGGCCAGGCAGGCCCAAATTTTAGAATTAGGATAGGTGGTTGATATTGGGCCTGCCAAGCCCAATAGTTTCAGCTTTCTTTTGTTATTTTCTTACTTTGAATATTTGACAAACCATGTATGTTAACTTTTTCTTTATCTTATTTACTTATTTTCTAGAACTTCATTTTATTTTGAGATAGTCAACTGAATACTTGTAATATTTACATTTGTGTAAATCAGTTTGGTATAGTGAACAAAAAACATCGGCATATAAGAAAACACGAAAAAACAATTACTTTAGATTCAAAGTAATGCACTATATTTGTGGATCAGAAAATATCAATAATTAGTACAATATACATTTTAGACAAGCGAACGTTTCTTAACGAAATCAAAATTATTCTCACCAGAAATTCGTAAATTATTTGTAAAAAAAAATATTCAATTTTTCTTTCAATTTGATAGTGAACTAGTCAACAATGGTATTATTTATTTATTTTTTTGGTATAAAGAGTCAATTTAGGGAAGGAAGGCTAGTCATATTCAAATTTCACAAATTATGGAATGATTTCCATATTTATGCGCGAAATTGCAACACATCTGTTAATTTGGGTGTAAATATTTTTGTATAATGCCTTTGAAAATTTTGGTTTATGCAAAAGAATTTCTATGACCATGGGTATGAAATGTAATTTTTGAAGTAATAACTATTTTTACTTATTATGTTTCACTAGGTGGCTGTTTATGAAATTTTTTCGTATTTTATTGCAAAATGATTTTGGATTTAAATTGACATATATGTAAAACTAAATGACTAAATTCGATATTTTTATATCTAAATCCATTCTAGATGGAACGAAAATAAGAAATTAATGTGGCATGATATCTCAAGTAAGAAATTTAGTGAGAAAAAAACTTTGTAAAACATAAAGCTATTGTTAAATGACTTTTTAAAAAAGGGAAAAATTAAAAACTAAAAATTATTTTGAAGTAGCTAGGTTTTTTTGTGTTAAGATAAACGTGATGCATGATACAACAAAACAAAGCACCAACCTTTTGGGAAAGAGCCCACAACAACAACACTTAAAACTACAAAATTACTTTAGAATAAGACATGTTGAGGAAAACTTGTTTTCTAAGTTATATAAAGTAAGGACCCCCTCCCCCTCACCCCCCAACAAAACTTTTCAGCCAAATTTACTTTAGCACCTAAATTGTACGGGCGTTTATTTACCCCCCTTAACATCTTTAAACTATTTTATCTCTACCCTATCAGCACCAACCCAGTTGAGGAGAGGGTGTTTGGACCACACGCTCTGTCATTCGTCCACTTAATTAATGAAATATTAATAAAGTACCCTCTGGTACCCAAATAAAAACCTGACCCATTTATTAATAAATACCCCTAAATCTTCTAATTGACATTTCACCCAAATTCCTAACTCCATCTTCTAATCTATACGAACTATCTCTGGTGATTATGAAGTAAGCATCTGGTTCTTTTTTAATTTGTGATTTTTAATGATGAAAACGGAGTTAGGTAGGTTAGTAATGGATGGTTTGAATTCGATTTTAGGGTTTTGTGTTGAAATTGTTTTATTTTGGCTGAGTTTTAGGTCACTAAAAAGCTAACCAAAATCTTTTTTTTTTTTTGGTAATCTTTTCAGTTTGAAATAGGTGTGCACATTACCTTGAGGTTTCACCATGGTGGAAAATTACAACAAAAACCTCATATTAAGTATATTGAAGGTACTATCACTAATTGTTTTGATTTAGATATTGATAAATTAACCTATTTCGAGTTTGTTGATTAAGTTAAGGAAATTGGGGATAATTGTAATGCTTGTATTATCTATATCAGACCACCTAGAGTTCGCCACCTTGTAGAAGTAAAAAGTGATAGAGATATTATGGGTATTGTACCTCAATTAAAAAAGTGACAAATTATTGAACTTTATGTGTCTCATTTAATTGAAGAACCTGATTGGTCCCTTCCATCAGATATGTAAAAGATGTGGGTGATAAATCTAACCCTACCTTTGATAAAAATTCTAGTCAAACCTTTGAGGGTAGTGAAGGTTTAGGATTTGAAGTGTTTGCACAACCTCAAGACCCTGCTGAGGCTGTATAGTCTCAACAGCTTGCTGAGACTACAGAACTTGAACAAGTTTGTGAGATTGCATAGCCCCAGCAACCTACTGAGATTACACAGCCTCAACAACCTGCTGAGACTAGCCAACCTGAACAACCATGTGAGATTGCGTAGCCTAACAACCTGTTGAGACTACATAGCCTCAACTTGCTGAGACTACATAACCTGAATAATTTAGTAAAATTGCACAACCCCAATAACCTGCTGAGACTACACAACCTGAACAACCTGGTGAGATTGTACAACCCTAACAACCTGCTGAGACTACACAACCTAATGAAACTAAAACTTTTGTTGATGTTAGGGAGGAGTTGGATGGAACTTCTTCTACTTTTGCATATGATATTCCAAGTGTTGAATCTAATTGGGAAAGTGAATCTGAGGCTGGTGAAGATTCAAAATATGTAGATGAAGAATATGATAGTGATGTTCATGAGGAGGTTAAAATTCTTAGGAAAGAAAAAAGAGCTGCCAAAATAAAAAAGAGAAAAGAAAAGGTCCTTATATCTAAAGGTGTTAATTTAGGAAAAAAGAGTAGATTTAGGATATGATGAGTATTTATCCAAGAAACAAAATACTGTAGAGGTTAAGATAGGCGGAGATGAGCCATACTTTGATTCAGATGAGACTGTTAGCTTTGAAATAAATACTGATGTAGAAGTTGATGAGGAAGGTGAGGTTGAACAACCTATAAGATGAGAGAAAAAGCAAGAAGACCAAAAAGAAATAAAAATAGAGTTGTCTTTGATCCTAATTTTTAATGAATAGTTTGAGAGATTGGTCTTGCTTTTTGAAAGTGTTAAGCAGTTTAGAGAGACCATTACTAGATATATTATTCAGGACCATGTTGAATTGGATAAGTATGTTAATGAGTCAACTAGGGTGAGGGTTAAGTGTACAACTGGTTGTCCATGATTGCTGTTTGGAAGTAATGATCCAAGAACAGGTGATTTTCTAGTGAAAAATTACAATTTAGTGCACAAATGTAACGGTACAACAAAAATAAACTTGTCAACTCAAAGAACTTGCCAGAACAGTACAAGCACAAAATCATTTCTTAACTAGGAATTAGAGTTTTTCAGTTGCAAGCTTTAGTCAAAAAAAATGAGTTAGAGGTGTATGTTGGGAGGACAATAGCAAGAAAAGCTAGAAACATGGTGTTCAAAAAAATTATGGGTGATCATGTGGAGGAGTTTAAAAGAATTTTGGATTATAAAGATGAGCTCCGAAGGATAAATCCAGGCAGCACATGTGTGGTGAGGATTAATGAGAAGCCTTTGAGGGTGGAAGAAAAATGTTTCAATCATTTTATATCTGCTTTGATGCTTTGAAGAAGGCATTCAAAGTTGGTTGTAGAATGTGTATTTTCTTAGATGGTTGCTTTTAGAAAGGAGTTTCCAAATGCCAATTATTTGTAGTTGTTTGCAAGGATGGAAATAACTAGATGCTACCTATAGCATGGGTTGTGGTTGGAGTTGAAAACACTTTCACTTGGAGATGGTTTGTGAAGATTTTAAGTGATGATCTTGAACTTGGAGATGGAACTGAATTAACCACCACCACTGATATGCAGAAGTATTTTATTTCTTTTTTATTCATTAGAGAATCTACATTTTATACCTATATTGTATATACTTAATTACGTTGTCTAATTTCTTTCAATTTTGATGAAAGGTTTTGATAAAGTTATTTAAGATATTTTGTCAAATACTGAACAAAGAATGTGTGCAAGACATATTCTAGCCAAATATTCAAAAGTTGGGTGAGATGTTGAAAGAAGAAATTGCTTTTCGAGATGTGTCAAATCCACATATGAGTAGGAACTGAGGAGAAATCTGGATCATATGAAGAAGTTAAGGAAGAATATATATCAAGACCTACTGCGGTACAATATAGAGAGGTGGTCTAGAGTATACTTCCAATTTCATAGTTGTCGTGATAGTGTTGACAATAACATGGTAGAAAGCTTCAACTCATGGATTTTGGGGCCAAGGCACAAAATTATTAACACAATGCTTGAAGAAATAAAGGTCAAGGTGATGAGAAGAATAGGTCAGCTAAGGGAGTTTTCTGATGCATGGATAACTTTTAACTCATATTTCTCCAATGGCCCTGAAAGTATTGCAAGAGAACACAGCAAAGTCTATGAGGTGTAACCTTGAATGGAATAGTGAGTTTGGTTTTGAGGTAAATGACAACTTGGTTAACACATTTGTAGTGAATTTGAGTAACAATACTTGTACTTGTAGATCTTGGATGCTAAAAGGTATACTTTGTTGTCATGCTATTGTTGCACTTCATTTTAGAAGATTGGAGCCCACTGACTATGTCACACATTAGTATAGCAAGGAGACTTACCTTAAGACCTATAGTCAATTCATTCAGCCAGTTACCAATATGCAGATATGGACACAATCAACCAATCCTTTTGTTATACCACCTGAAATAAGAATATTGCCAGGAAGGCCTAGAAAGTGTATAAGAAAGAAGCAGAACGAAAACAAGATAGGTAAATTATCCAAAAAAGGTGTTGCCTGACCTGCATCCTTTGTCATCTAAAGGGTCACAATATGAGGGTTTGCTATTTGAATCAAGCTAATATAGGAAGAAAGACAAGGAGCTCAAGAGGGACAAGTTCAGGAAGATCCAGTGTTAGTTCTTCTACAGCACCAAATGAATCAGAATCAACAACAAAGAAAGGAAGAGGTCAACCAAGAGATTTTACAAAACAAATACCACTTATATAGTTATTTTACAGCTGAATCAATATATTTTTTTCACTTAATTACTTATGATATAGGCTAGTGCTATTGTTGTTGCTACTAAAAAGGAAAGGGGAAAAGGGATTACTTCTCCTAATGATTCTTGTGTCACTAGAAGAAGAAGAGGGACTAGTGTTGCTAATAATGTTCCTATTGTCGCTGGAAGAGGAAGAGGGACTAGTGTTGCTAATAATGTTCCAGCTATTATTGGAAGAGGAAGATGGATTGTTGTTGATAGTGTGTCTGCTATCACTGCAAGAGGAAGAGGTACTGTTGCTGCTAGTGTGTCTAGCGTCATTGGAAGGGGGAGAGGGACTAATGTCAGTCTGAAGTTCTTGGTGTCACCGGAAGGGGAAGAGGAACACCTTTTAAAAGACCAAGAATGGTTGGAATGGGAACACTTCATACACAAAGTGGTTTTACAATTCATAATATATGTTCTTTTAAGTATTTCAATTCTTTTAAACTTATTAAATAACATCTTAACACTATTTTGTTTATGAAACTAGCTTGGAATGCCTATGAACTCTTCTATAGTAACTGTTCATCTTGGGCATCACAAACCAAGATCAAAAGTGAAATGGAAAGGAAAGGTTATTGTAACCCAACAAGGACTTCAAGAAATAAGAGAACGCAAAAGAATGAAGACAAGGTCCAATGCTGCAAAAATGAATTATTTAAATCAATCGAGCTCATCAGCTTTCCAATAAATGAAGAAGACTAATTTCTGTATTTTGTAGTAGTTTCCAGTTGTGACAGAATAAACAAGCTCTTATGACTATATTTTTGAAATAGTTCTGCAATTATGCAGTCATGACTATGTTTCTGTTGTATTTTTGAAACAATTTATGTAGTTGTAGCTAGTTTTTATAGTATCTATATTATGCAGTTACCCTTTTAATTTCTAGCCTCTATATTATGCAGTTAACACAACCTATATTTAATGACACAAAACAAGACATTACACAAACTAACAAACAAACTACATTACATTAATAGATCAAGTCAAAGTTCATTACAAAAGTGACTACACCTAATTGATTATAATACTAAGGATGCTATACCAACATTAATCTAATAACATCAACAAACTATGATAACTTCATTGAGGGTACCCTAGGCATAACTAGAACTCGAACACTATTGCTAGTCCCCAAGCGAACCACCTAGTCCCATCGCACTAGTCTAGTCATTAATTTAGCGGAAGACATTCAAGAGATTTAAGAGATACTATCAGCGGGCTACAACTACCAACTCTGTCTATCATATGGAATAAGATTAACGAACAAAAGTTAGTTTAAAAAAGGGGGAAAGGGGAAAAAGAAACCCCAACATCAGCCATTATCAGTCTACGTCTATGAAGCCTCTATAGCTACTATCTAAGAAGTTACTATGATAGGTCTTGGCTACCATAGTCCAAGAAAAGAACACAAAGGAAATGAAAGCAAGTAAAGATGTCCTCTTGAAGGCGGGGGAGGACTCACCAAATCTGGATCAAGGAGCTCTAAACCTCAACGATTCACCTGCTGAAGTCCTTAGTCTACAAAAGCTGCACCATAAAATGATGCAACGCCAAAGGGGCATTAGTACGTGGAATGTACTGTATGTAAACGAGCTAAAGTAAACAATATGGGCTATAAAATAATAAATGACATCAGCTCGTCAATCACTCAACCTCAACTCAGAGTAAGGAACAAGACTCTATCACATCACCATCCATCAAGACATCATACCATCATATCAACCTCAGAATACTATCAACAGGAACCTATCAAGGAGTTTCCATAAATGACAATCACCACATATGAGCCAGTGATGATACAACGAAAAGCTATTGTTGCCACATCTGCCCAATACCTTGCCAGGGTAAAGGACGAGTCTATTGGGGATCCCAAAATAAGTCCATCAAGTCCTCTGTGGGACAAAGGAAACATCCAGTTTCACGGTCCAATCCTCTCCTATGCTGGCCATGTAGTTACTGAGTGCGAGTGGGACTCATTCTTACCCAGTTTCGGTGCTAATACTCCTCCCAAGACTCGACATGCTCATAAGTCAATCAACATCAGGCTAGTTATACAACCATCCCCCCTTAAGCAGGGACCTCATCTAATCTGACATCCTACCAGCTCAAGGAATAAAATCTTCCTTTCAAAACTCTATAGGAATCTCATTTAAACCTTAAGAACATTAATTTCATCTACTTCAGCCATCACAATACCCATCTCAAGACTCAACCCACGACAATCAACGCATTCAGACAATCCAGCCCTAGACATCACCCCTAAGTTCATTCTTGAAAGCTTTAGCAAGGAATTCAGGTAGGGCATTTACACAATCATACAATAATACATGTAAAAGGTTAGTTCATAGTATGATGATCATCAGTTTAAGAAAATATACTTAGAATTTAGAGAAAATTTTTAGTATAACATTCAATAACTGAACAAAAGACCCATCAACTATCAACTACTCCACCTAGACCAGTCAAGGGGCACATAGGAGAACAATCTCATGTTTTGGGAAGTCTTTAAATACCTAGGATTGAAGAATTTCTCAGTTCTTCCAAGGAAATCAAACCCAACTAGAAACCTTCAAGCTCCTTCTTCTCCTTCTCTTAGAATGTACGTTTAGACTTAGGAAAAATAAAACGTTTTTAGAACCCTTTCGTACAAACTTAGACTTAAAAATACGTTTTGGGGTATTAGAATAGGTTAGGAATACCTAAAATACCCTTCACAAATTTAAAAGAAAAACTCGTTACCAAAATTACACTGGTCCGTGACGCGGACCCATCGCGCACCAGTGTATTTCCAGAAATTTCAACCTTCATCAAAAATTGAAGAAAAAACATAAGTGTGTGTCCGCGTCGCGGTCCTGTCATGCACCCTCACTGTTTTTGGTCAAAGGTTTGAAAATTATTTTTCGACCTGGTTGCTCTAAAATAGGGTTGAGACCATTTCCCCTCTCGATTTTCTGCGTTGATCACAAATCTGGTCTCGAATTTTCTATCGGAGCTTTTGAAGAACGCGTTATGCACATGATTACATTTTCCAGGCATTTTGAGAATTTTATGGGGTATTACATCATCTCCCTCTTAGGATCATTTGTCATCGAATGAAGAGTAAAGGTAGAATTAGAGCACGAGTAATTTCAACCTATTCTCATTCCACACTCGGGAACACTCGAACTGTCAACTATCCATCACTTATCTATCTCTGTCTTAGACTCTGGTATAGAATCGAATTAATATATCAACTCAATGAAAGAAGACATTCAAGGGCGTTAAGGATAGGAACATTACCTTCGACATCATCATCATTCTGCAAGAATAGGTGTGGATATTGGAGTTTCATCGCTTCCTCAGCTTCCCACGTACCTTTTTCAACAAATTGATTCCTCCATAGAACCTTGACGGAGGCTATCTCTTTGTTCCTCAACTTACGAACTTGTCGATCAAGAATTTGGACTGGAATATTTTCGTAGGATAGGCTATACTTCATTCCAGTACTCTCGATAGGAATTGCTAAAGTTGGATCTCCTAAACACTTCTTCAGCATTGAAACGTGAAGCACCGGATGAACTCCATCTAGCTCGGAAGGCAGGTCTAGGTCATAAGCGACCTTCCCAATCCTCTTCATAATCTGGTATGGTCCGATATAACGTGGACTCAACTTTCCCTTCTTACCAAACCTCACGACACCCTTCATGGGTGACACCTTCAAGTACATCCAATCATCCACCTCAAACTCCAAGTCCCTTCTCCTCACATTCATATAAGACTTTTGGCGACTTTATGCTGTCTTCAACCTTTATCTGATGACTTTTACCTTCTCCATGGACTGGTGGGCAAGATCAGGTCCAATCAACTCAGCTTCGTCAACCTCAAACTAGTCAATCAGTGATCAACATCTCCTCCCATATAATGCCTCATAAGGGGTCATCTGAATGCTGGCATGGTAGCTTTTGTTGGACACAAATTCGATCAATAGTACATGATCATCCCGATTCCCTTTGAAATCAATGACACACGCTCTCAACATATCCTCCAAAGTCTGGATAGTGTGCTCTACCTGTCCATCTATCTGAGGGTGGAAGGTTGTGCTTAGATTCACTTTCGTACCCAATCCTTTCTGAAAAGATCTCCAAAATTGAGAGGAGAATTGAGATCCTCTGTCCGAGATGATGGACAAGGGAACCCATTGCAACCTCACAATCTCACAAATGTATAGTCGAGAATACTCCTTAGTCGTATTAGTTGTCTTGACTGCCAAAAAGTGGACTAATTTGGTCATCCTATCAATAATCACCCATATTCATGCTTCTTTCGAGATCTTGGTAGGCTGGTTCTAAAATCTATGTTGATCATCTCCCATTTCCACATAGGAATTTCAAAGTTCTGAGCCAACTCACATGGTCTTTGATGTTCAACTTTGACCTATTGACAATTGGGGCACTTAGAGACAAAATCAGCAATGTCCCTCTTCATTTCATTCCATTAATAGACTTCTCTCAAGTCATGGTACATCTTGGTAGAATCGGGGTGAATAGAATATCTAGAGCCATGAGCTTCAACCATGATCCTATCCCGAACACCATCAACATCGGGTACGCACAGTCTACCCAAGTATCTCAACACCTTTTCTCCCCCTTTAAAGAAAACCATCACCTTCTGCTTGTGCATAGCTTCATTCAGTTGGAACAAGACAGGGTCTTGGTCTTACTTTTACTTCACTTCTGACACTAAGGATGAAGCAGACTTGTCCTGAACATTGATCCCACCTTCATTGTTCTCCTCAAGTTGCACTCCTAGTCAAGCCAGTCTATACACTTCCCTAGCTAGTTCTCTCTTCCCTTCCTCTACATGGGCAGTACTACCCATAGACATTCTGCTAAGAGCATCAACAACAATCTTAGCCTTACCTGGGTGGTAGAGGATGGTCATATTATAATGCTTGAGAAACTCCAACTATCTCCTCTATCGCAGGTTGAGCACCTTCTAACTGATAATATATTGTAAACTCTTGTAGTCAGAGAACACATCCAAATGTACTCTATACAAATAGTGATGCCAAATCTTAAGTACGAATACCATCCCTGCCATTTCGAGATCATGAGTTGGGTAATTATTCTCATGGAACTTAAGTTGTCTAGAAGCATAAGCTATCACCTTCCCTCTCTGCATCAACACACAACCCAGTCCAACTCTAGATGCATCACAATAGATCGCAAAGTCTCTCGTCCCGTCAGGCAAGGTAAAAACTGGTGTTGTAATCAATCTAGTCTTCAACTCTTGGAAAATCTTTTCACATTCCTCAAACCACTGAAACTTGTCCTTCTTCTGAGTTAGCTTAGTCAATGGTGCTGACAGAGAAGAGAAGCCCTTAACAAATCTGTGATAGTAGCCTACCAGACCCTAGAAGCTTCTTATTTCCGTCGGAGAAGTTGGTTTAGTACAATTCCTAATCGCTTCAATCTTCTGGGTGTCTACCTGAATACCATCTCCCAAAATAACATGGCCTAGGAAAGTCACAAACTTAAGCCAAAACTCATACTTTGAGAATTTTGCATATAACTCATGGTCCTTGAGCATTTGCAAAACTACTCTAAGATGATTAACATGCTCTTCTTCATCCTTAGTGTACACCAGAATATCATCAATAAACACAATCACGAACATATCAAGATACGATCTGAATACCCTGTTCTTCAAATCCTATGAAAGTCGCAGCTGCATTTGTTAACCTGAAGGACATGACCAAGAACTCAAAATGGCCATACCGTTTCCTAAAGGCTGTCTTTGGAATATCACCTTCCCTCACCTTTAACTGATGGTAACCAAACCTGAGGTCTAAGAGAAACAAGTAGCATCCTAAAGTTGGTCAAATAGATCATCTATCCTGGGAAAAGGATACTTGTTCTTTAACGTAACCTTATTCAGTTTTCGGTAGTGTATGTACATTCTGAGAGACTCATCTTTCTTACGCACGAATAGGACAGGAGCATCCCAAGGAGAAACACTAGGCCTTATGTTACCTTTCTCTAACAAGTCTTTCAATTGTTCTTTCAATTCTTTCAACTTTGCAGGGGCCATTCAATAAGGTAGAAGTGAAATGGGTTGGGTCTCGGGAAGTACATCAATCCCAAAGTCAATCTCCATGTCAAGAAGGACTCCAGGTAGATCATCAGGAAACACTTCGGGGAACTCATGCATAATTGGGACTGAATCAAGAGTAGAAGATTCAACATCAACAGACTTGAATCGCACGAGGTGGTAAATGCAACTTTTGGAGATCAACTTTCTGGCTCTAAGATAAGAGAAAATATTTTCCCTTAGGTGCAACAAAACTCCCTTTCCACCCTAAGACAGGTTCATTAGGAAATTAGAACTTAACAATTCGGGGTTCTACAGTCGATAGAAGCATAACAGGCGTGAAGCCAATCCATGCCAAGTATCACATCAAAGTCAACCATCTCCAATTCTACCAAGTCAGCTAAGGTATCTCTATGATAAATGGAAATTATGCAATCCTTGTAAACCCTATCATATAATATAGACTCACCAGTAAGAGTGGAAACAACAAAAGGTTCAAGAAAACACTCTGGTAAAACCCCAAACATACTAGCCACAAAAGGAGTCACAATAGACAAAGTGGCACCTGGGTCAAGTAATGCATAGGAATCAAAAGTAAGACTCGAAGCATACCCGCAACCACATCTGGTGCAGCCTCCTGATCCTGTCGATTACCCATAGCATAAAATCGATTCGTCCCGCCTCCTGTACTATTAGTAGTACCCCTTTGATAATTGCCCGCTGGTGGTGCTGCGGAAGACTGAGCTCTGCTGCTCCCTTCACTTCGCCTCATATTTGTACACTCATAAATAAAGTGACCAGCCTATCCACATGAGTAAAAAACATCTTTGCCAACACAACACTCGCCCAAATGAAGCTTACCACACTTGTCACAAGGTGGCTTTCCCCCTGCACCTTGGCTCACACTGGTCTGAGATTGAGCATCCTGGGCCCTGTAATTCTGGTAACTATGAGATTTCTGATCATACCTATTTGGATGAACAGGCACACTTGCCACTGAAGGTGCATGATAGGATGGCCTCCTCTGGAAGTAGGACTTTCCACCCTTATTTTGCTTCTGCTGGCTAGGATCATGTCCTACTGATTTTGCCTTTCTGTTCATCTGTTCTTCCCTATCTCTCTTCTTGTCCTCCTCTATCTGTTGGGCATACACCATGATTCTAGAGATGTCCATGTCGGGAATCAACAAGGCTGTCTTGGACTCTTTTTGCACATGTCTGCCCAGGCCAGATACAAACTTCCTCATCTTGGCCCTTATATCTTGGACCATCTCCAGAGTATACCTGGACAACTTAATAAACTTAAGGCTATACTCTTTAACCGTCATCCCTCCCTACCTCAAATTCACGAATTTATCCACCTTTGCCTCCCTCAACCTTTGAGGAAAGAAATGGTTAAGGAAAGCGACTTCAAACTCTTCCCATTCTCAAGCTTTGCATTCTCACTCCTCCCATTGCTTGTACCACACATTAGCAACGTCTTTCAACAAGTAGGAAGCAAGCTCTACTCTCTCAATCTCATCAGCATGCATAGCTTTCAGGACCTTATATATTTCATCAAAACAATTTTGTGGGTCCTCCTCCACCTTCGACCCGTATACACTGGCGGGTTCGTCCTCAAGAAATCTTTGAGTCAGGTTGCAGCTGGGGACGCCTGTGATCTAGAACTAGGAGCCTGAGGACCCCGATTGTTAGCCTGAGAGGCCACCAACTAAGTCAGCATAGTGATGGCTCTCTAAACTCTGCCTTAGTGATGGGAGCTAGCTAGGGCTATGCAAGGGGCGGATGACCTCAGTAGTCCTAGCAGGGCGTCCCCCTCTCCTTGCCTTTGTTTGAACTAGGACTTCTAGTCGACCGTTCTCAGCAGCTGGGGCTGACGCATCTCTCTTAGCATCTGTTCTCTTTGGTGGCATTTTCTGTAAATGTGTAATGCACGAGTTAAAATCAGATTTCCATTAAGTTAAAATCTATCAAACGAATTTCAGATCATAGAAGAAGGGTAACACTTCCTAATGTCCTATAGCCTCCTGCTTATGAAGTGTTGTGCAAAACATACCCATAAAACAAGACTCTACTAGACACGACTTCATAGACTCCCTAGTACACTCGATCTCTGGGCTCTGATACCATGTTTATCATGCATCGGGAGGGTACCCTAGGCGTACCTAGCACTCGGAGACTATTGCTAGTCCCCAAAGAAACCACCTAATCCCATTATACTAGTCCATTCATTAATTTAGCGAGACATTTAAGAGATTTAAGAGATACTATCAGTGGGCTACAACTATCAACTCTATCTATCAGATGGAATTAGATTAACGAACAAAAGTCAGTCTGAAAAAGGGGAAAGGGTGTCACGACCCAAGCCTAGGGGCCTAGACGTGACCGGCAAATGGGGAACACGAAGGAACCCCAAACAAGCCTCACAGCATATCATTACACATCCTTGGTCGCGGAAGTAATGTAAAACAACATAAGAAACATAAACAAGGGAAATTGGGACTAAGGGAGAGAGATTAATACTTAAGTAATACATAAAAGTTTAGAAAATAAGGGTAAGGGACTAAGGGGAAAGCTTACATAACATCATAATCAAGAGACAAAAGAGTCAAGGCTTATATCATAAATACATAGCATGTCCAACAATACCTCTACTACATAGATAGGAGCGGGGGCCAAGACAAAGAAAATAGGCTCACCCTCATGGCCAAAATAGGACATAAAGAAGACTGTCTCAATACATAAAAAGAGAAACATAGACTAGGGTCCCCGAAGTGGAGGACTCACCAACTAGTTTGAGTAGCACCGAACTAGCCACGTGGAAGGGGAGGATGATCAACTTGGGCTCCGGTTCCTACATGGTGATATCATGTAGGCAAGAGTATGCGTTAGTATGTTTGAATATACTAAGTATGTAGGATGCAATGGAACAAGAGATAGACATCATAATCAAAATGCATAACATTAAACAATAGGCATAATATAACAATATGGCATATATGATCAATGCATAAGTAAATCATGCTTAAGTAACTCATGCTTATATAGGATATCGTATGTGTAGAAGAGACCAAGCAAGATTTCAAAAGTACAAACCCCTTGGTTGGTTGATAATGATGCAACCGCATCACCCTGGTGGTGAGGTACAAACCCCTCACTAGGTTGATAAGTACAAACCCCCATCTAGGTTGATGAGTACAAACCCCCATCTGGGTTATCAAGGCCCTAGCCCCTTGATTGGCTATCAAGGTACCAAACCCACCCCCCCCCCCCCCCCCCCCGCCCCGGGCCGATGCCCCAGGC
>JAPFFP010015981.1:0-16775 GCA_026153255.1 Solanum medicagineum
AAGTAGCTAGAGACATGGTAAAATGAATCCCATATGACACTGAGTAAATTTGAAGAGGCACCAGCATCCGCATTATGAAATTTTTTCTTTCTCCTTCCACATAATACTAGGATGATTTTAAATGAAGCAACGTCAAACTATTTAAAAATTCATATAACCGATCATATGCTTGGATTGAGACATGAAAAATTACCCTCATGCAAAAATATTTAATTAAATATAGTGCAATATTAGGTTCATCTAAATTCAATATTATTTTCACTATGAAATATAAAGCTATGTGTAAAGATATACTGATTACAACAAATAGTAAGTATGGACTGATAAGCCACAATTGATCAATATTAAAAATTTTAAACGTTGAACCCATAATATTTAAATTTTGAATCCATTTATACGTATCATAATGAAAGAGTAGCTTTGAAACTTATGATTTAGAAAAAAACTAAATTGGACATATATTCACTTAACTATCATCATTTGTTTTTACACAAGTCACTTAACTATCTTTTCTAACACATAAATCACTAAACTTGGAGATAGTAACTAAAAATTCACAAAGTGAGGAATGCTAAACTTTCCAATACTAATTAGCGTCCATAATTAATTTCGGCCAACAAAACAAAAATAAAAAGTAATTTTATTTAAATAAAAATTATTCTTGATCAATTATTTTTAACGATCATGATAACTAAAATGAAGCAAATAAAATACCTAGTTTGAACAGCTTTAGTTGCATGCGTCATTGTCCAAATTTTGTCCTTTTATGGTGAGAGTTCCTTGGTGATTTAGTGGCGGAAGAATCATTTTTTGTGTGAGAGGTCATGGTTCTATTACAACCATTTTTTTTTAACAATTTTCTTAAAGTTAAAAAGGCTTACTGTAACATGGACCTACAATATCAAGCAATTTGTGTTATTTCTTCAATATAATTTGTGAAGTCTCAACTTTTAGTATTTTATCCAAGATTCTAAAATAATAACATAATATATTTTATATATTTTTCATAATTTTTTTTGCATATAAAAGATTTGATGAACTTTTAAAATCTGTCATTACCATAAAAAAGGTAATTAAGAAAATAAGGTAATAGATCATAATAATTGATAATTTAAAATTTTTAAAAAATATTTAAAAAAAACATGAATAAATTATCGAAATTTTATCAATGGTATATATATTAAAAATAAAAAAATAACATATATTAGTTAGCATCAATTACAATAATTAGCAACTCGTGTTAAAATACCCCTGTCATGGTACTCCTTTTATTTTTTAGTGTAGACAGTTGTTTCATAGCTTGGTGGTTCAAGCTGCCACTTATATAGTAGACTAGAAGACTTGGGTTTGAATCTTTGTGCACACTTAAATATTTTTTATATAAGTAATTTTATATTTTTCAATAAATATATTTATTGTCCTGTTGAAAACATTATGAGATGGTCCATTATTAATGAAGAGGCTAACTCCGGACTAGACAGGTAGATAAAAGTCATTTTCGGGTACCCATAGTTAAATATCTCACGGCTAAATATTTTTTAGGTTAAAGTCATTATAATTTTCCTGAAATATTTTAATTTAAATTATTTTAAAATATTGAATTTTAATTTAATTCAAGTTTATATATGTAAAAAATTAGTCAACATAATTTTTGCAAATTTGAACGAAAGGAGTAACTTTTAAGTGTAGGAATGTAGTGTACTCCCTCTTTTATTATTATTTTTTTTACTAGTTTCTTATGTGAAAATTATTTGTTTTGTTCATCTAAGAGATTTATTCTCTAACATTTTTGTTTATCATAGAATCAAACTTAAATTTCGAAAGATGATTAATAAAGAAAATTTAATAAGACAAAACCCTAGCAAATACTCCCATATTTGACTTGATGATACACCTCATAGGAAATACTAAAAAATAAAAGAATAATTTTACAAGGTACTCTCTAATTATTATATGTTGAGAAATAAATTATGGAAATAATTATAGTAATGAGAAAAATAAAATAAATGAAAAATAATAAGTTTTCTTTTAATTTCTTTCAAAATTAAAATAAATATGACAAATATAAAATAGATTTTAATGGATAGTATCAAGTCAAAAAGTCATGTCTAAAAAAGCATATGGAAACAGTCGGTGCTGAATTAAATCGTAATGAGTTGATTTATATTATTTTTTAATAAAATCATGAATTTTTACTTAAGCATGTAATCGTCCCAAATAGTTAAAACAATTTGTTAATTTAAAAAAATATCATTTTTTTTAATGGAATTGAATAACCTTATATATTACTCCTATTAAATATAACGTAGGTGTTAGATTTTTTAAAGGTATCTTTTTACTACACACCGTTAAAGAGTATAACATGCAGCTCACTGTTTTTTTTACTCCTAGTATATATAGTGTAGGAAGCAGCTTACTAGGGCAGCTAGAGATGCTGGCGTTAGTGAGCTTGCAAGCAGAAGGAAGTTGAAGCAATTTATCTTCTTGAATGCCCATGCTCTTCAGCTGAGGACTTGATCCTTTATGGATCTGTTCTATTATGTAGCATAGACATACCGGGTCGTGGTCCTTTATATCCTCCGCTGCATCGCAGCACTCCTTTGATGGCGACGGGGCCTTCCCTGTCGCGTATGTTAAACACACAGCCACCTTTTGAAACTCCGCACCACACTTATCACCAAGGCTTTTGTTATTATCATCTCCAGTAGCTAATAATCCACTATAAATGATCAGTAAAATTACAAATTTATACGCACTTGACATTGTTTCTTAGCGAGGGAAGGAAATCTTTTTAGTAGTAAAACGTAGATGTGATATTTATGAAGTCTTCGTGGAGTTATAAATAGGAATTAATGGGCTGAATAATAAAGGTAGGTAGTTGGGAGCGTAATGAATTATAGGTTGGTTGTCACCATGTGAAGCGGGATGGTCTTAAATGAAGTCAGCTGTCCAATTTGTATCTGATTCATTTTCCGCTTATTCGTCATTGTGTTGGACTGTTTTCATCCGTTGATTACTAAGCGAGAAGGTTTTTCTGAATAGAGCTCAAAAATTGAGGCTCAATTAAGAGGGTGTATATATGTATTGAATTAGTTATGATTTCATCAGTTATGATAAAATTATTTTGTTCGCATTTTCATTTGATATGCTAAAAATAATATGCATTGCATAATTCTTAAAATAAATATTTAATTACAAAAATATTGTTTTAATGGGCAATTTTTCTTTAGTCATGCTAATTTATGCACTAAAATCTTTTGTATTACTAATGTAATGATCCTTCAGGTCGTTCTCTCCGATCGTCTCAGTGTTTAGAGCTTTCTTGTAGCGGCCCAAAGTCATTTGTGACTTGCTAGCATTAACAGTTCTGCCTGGTCATTTGTTTGTTTTTTATGCCTATTTTTGTGTTTTGGAGTCTAGAGTCCTTAAAGTTTGAATGATTGACTTCGGTCAAAACTTTAGGAAGATTGCTTCATCATGGAGCTTTGACAATTCCATCAACTCAGTAATGGTCCTTTTAGGCTAGGAGCAGGGTTGGCTTGTGTCTCGAGGCTACCGGTGCAACTTTGAGCCATTCGATGTTTTAGCCTTTAAACTTTGGCCTAACTTTGACTTTGGTCAACATTCTTGGAAATCATGTCCGAATGAGAATTTTGTCAGCACAGTTACCTTCGGACCATCGACTTTCGTCTAGAACCACATTTGTGCGTGTCCAGAGGCTTTCAGTCTCATTCTGAGCCTTTTGCGTTTTTGGCTTCAAATGATGCATGGGCATGGGACCAACTTTTGTTGAAATAACCTTTGTTAGGAATTTTGACTTCACCGTTGAATCCAAAATGTAATTTCTAGCAAGATTTCATGTCTGATTTGTATTTACAGAACTCTAGATGATCCGCAGCATTAGAACCAAAGTTTGGTTTTTGCTAGTTCAGACCAAATTGTTCCCCGCGCCATGGAAGATGCTTCATGTTCACGGAGGATTGCTATAATTGTTCTCTGCATTGATAGAGGATGCTCCGTGCTCACGGTGGGTTGTCGGAGTTGTTCTTCACGATCACAGAAGATGCTCCGCATTTGCGGAGTGATAATTCCTGCAACTTAAAGTCCTTCAAGACCCGTTTTCAACTTTATTTCCCTAACTTCAAAATGTGATGACTCGATCTAGGAGACTCCATTTTGGGCGATTCAAAGTTCAGAGTGTTTGGGATATTCATGGTTACACATTGGAGTTCATGGTGATTGTTGGGATCTTCATTTGAGTTATTTTCTTAGTTTTGGATGTTACAAGCAACTCATTTGTGTTCTTTAATGGTGGTTTAGTTTTCTTGAGCTACATCTGCTTAAGGTGATTTAAAGTGCTTTGGTCCGTATTGCTCATGCTTATGCTATCGAGTGGTTGAAAATCATCGGAGACTATGTTTTGAGGCACGTTTTAGCCCAAAGGGGTTACCATACTTTACTTTTAAGCTTTAATGATGATTTTAATTACTAGGCTAATTTCTTCCTGATGAGTCCCGAGTTGGACTCATATTTGGGCTCTATTTGATGCATGTTCTTGTCCGTAGTGCATTTTTCTGCTTGAAAATTAATCAATTATTCTTGAAATGTCAGGTTTTGTGCACAAGAATGACTTAAGGACAAAAGAAAGCAAGACAAGGCTTATCGAGGAAAAAAACAAAATGCAAGCAAAAGAGGCATCGCCGGACGTATTCGACGACGCGCTGAATAGGAGAGGCATCCCAAGTGTCCCATATGAACCCCAAAAGGATTCGACAAACTAGCAGTAGAATGAATAATTGGCGTATCACTATATACAAAGTGCAGTCATGATTGAGATCGACAAATATTTCCAAATGATGATGGACAAAGGCTTGAGCAGGAAAGTTAGGCGAAGATATAGGAAATTTGGCAATCCGCAAAGTCAAGTTGGCAATCTATTGTTCACAGCCAAAAGCTCATGAAAGAAATAAAATATTTGTTCCAAGGAGCAAATGGTGCATCGCTGATTGGGTTGGGAATGCCCGACTTACCTCACCAATTGAGTTTTGTATGCCAATTTGGAGGAAGTATTTAAGCTGAAAATTGGGAAATTTTAGAAAGCTCCATAAAGTACCAACCTAGAATCACCTTGTACTCTACCATTTCTTTTCTCTGAGCAAGAGTTTGTAATTTGTACGGAAAGATTGGTATCATATGGAGTTGGGGTGATTCTAATTCTTCTGTAGGAGCTTATATTGGAACCATGAATAATGTTATTGGTATTTTATTTACTTTCCCATCCATATTAGGCTAAAATTTGTCACGACCCAAGCCTAGGGCCTAGACGTGACACAACGAATGTGAACTCGAGGGGATCCAAACAAGCCTCTTAGCATATCAATCACACATCCTTGGTCACTGAAGCAAAGTAAACAACAACAAGAGATAATCAAAAAAAGGGAAGCGGAACTAGGGAAAGTCTTTGATATCATAAAAAATAAAAAGTCAAGTTTATAGCATAAATATATCATAATATTTCAATAACACCTCTAACCTTAGAATGAAGTAGGAGCCAAGATACTTTCCAGGATCACTCTCATAATGGCAAATGTTCATCATAAGAAGTCTTAGAGATAGCAAGAGAAAAGTAGATAATATCACTGAACTTGAGGACTCACCAAGCTTATCTTATCTCACTAGCCACGTGGAGGATGATCAAGAGGAGCTCTGGTCCCTACATGGTGATATTATGTAGGCATAAAGTATGCGTTGGTACGTTTGAATGCACTAAGTATGTAGGATGCAATGCAATAAGACATAAGCCAATATAGTCAAAATGCATAATAATAATAGGCAATAGATAAGCATAATCTCAATATAGCATGCATGATCAATAGTTGAAGTAAAACATGTTTATAAATCATTCGATTTATATAGAATATGATACATATGTGGGAAGAGACCTCAACCGATAAAGAATAAGACCAATTGAGCTACAACTAGGAATTTCGATAATTACCCCTCATTGGTAAAGAGGTGGTCTACTTCCCAAGGTAAAAACCATACTTCACCTTACGAGAGCCCATCCCATTTCGGATAAGTAATCCTTTTTACGGAAACCCGTCCCATTTGAGAAAGGATTTTATGAGAACTTCTCCTTATGGGAGCCCGCCTCATTTGGGGAAGAATTTCAAAAGAGAGTGTACTAAATGGATCCACTAGTAAAACAAGGGTAAAGTATGGTCCTATGTTGGCACATAGTTTGATGAAAGGAATATGAACCCATGAAGATGGTCCATGCCACATCCAATCCATCGGTGCTAAGCCTAATCCCACGGAATAATTAAAATAATCACACTTTAGCAATTTGTAAGAAATATGGAAACATGACATGAGTAGCTATAAAGCATCTTTGACCTCAAATGGTGAGCCTAACTTTAAAACATAAGAATAGGTCATCATCAAATATTACCCTTGCATTAACATAAAAGGCCCACAAGAGGTAAAATCTTTGAAACAGGGCTTAATCCGGCATTTACAACACCATAGACATTTTCATGAATTCAATACATTTTTGAAAGCCCAAAATCATAATAAAGTCACTTAGCTCATAAATCATGCAATAGATCATCAATAACTTTAACAATCCTTGTCAAGACATTTTAGTAAACACTTGGTGGGTGTATGGTACTTGTTCAAAATCATGCAATTCAAGAGCTCAAAATCGACTTATCAATTCTCAAACTCTCCAATATCATTTCCAAAAACTCAGTCATATTACCAACAAAATAGCGAAAATTACCTCAAATTAAGGTTCTACAGTTGAAACCAACCACACCACGATGATGCTCACAAGACTCCCCACAATTTTGACTCTTGGATCACCAAAATTGGGCCTACAAAGGTCAAGAAATCCATTCTCAGAACTTTTTGAAAAATCAACCCAAAAGTAGAATATGACAACAACTATACTAGTGAATTTACTGTCACGACCCAAGACTAGGGCCTAGACGTGACACAGCGAATGGGAAGTCCGAAGGCAACCCAAACAAGCCTCTTAGCATATCATCTGCACATCCTTGGTTTCATAGAAATAATAAAAGATAAATAAACACATAGCAAATAATTTCTAAGGGAAGCAGGGCTTTGGAATCAGGCTATGGGGATGTTATAGGGAAGAGGATAAACATGATTCACATAGCAAATAAGTCTAAGGGGTGGGTAAGTATGAGTCATGCTATGTGGGCATTTAGGGACTTGGGACTTTCACCACTTTCTAACATAATCAATAGCATCAAATTGCATCACATAAGAATAGGGTCTAAGGTATAAATCTTCATAAAATCTCAACATCAAATTATAGGTACATAGATTAGTATCCAACAATACCTGTAACCATGAATACGATGGGCGCCAAGATATGTTCAAGGATCACCCTCAAACTAAAGAGTAAAGTGGAATAAAGTCTCAACATAAGTAAGATTGAAACTGGGTATCATCCCCAAACTAGAGGAGTTACCAACTCTTTTCTTTCAACGATCAAAAGCTAACCACGTGAAGGATATCGTTAAGCGTCGATCCCTAGATGGTGAAATCATGTAGGCATAGAGTATGTGTTAGTACTTGGAATGTACTAAGTATGTGGGATGCAATGCAACTAGGGAAGTAAGACATAGTAATCGAAATGCATAAACATAATAAAAAAATGTAAGCTCAATATGCCATGCATGATCAATTCTTAAGGTAAACATACGTGGAGGTAATCATACTTGTATAACTCGTAAAAAGCATAATAAAGTGGCATGAGTAGCTCGTCCATATACTATGTACTAGAGGGTGAGGAATATTGCGTAGGTCCTAATAATAAAGAACCATCATAAATCATCGTAGGAGAATATCTTGGGGACATGAGCCTACATAAGGAAACTATGGATCAAGAATGACATATACCATAAAGCTTCGGGGAGTTCATAAAAGATAGTGAGAAATACAAGGTGTCATATATAACTAAAGTATTAATGTTCTTGGGTGAAAAATACATCACTCTACATTAAAGACTATTTTATTATGTAAGGACATTAGCAATCATAATGGAGAATACCTTACACACTTGTAGAAATCATCATGTACCTTTAGGAGAAAATACCATTTGAATTTGTGAAACAAAGAATCATAGGAACTTTAAATCAGCTTTGGACATAATATAAAGGAACCATTTAATCATCATAAGAGGGACAACTTAGAACCATAAGGAGAACTTGAACATGTGTTAGAGCAACCTTTAACCGACATAAACCATGTGAGCTGAGCCATGGAGTCCTGATGTTTTTCCTACACCGCAGGAAAGGGGGAAGTTGCTTGCCAAGGAGACCTCCTAAGATGTCTAAGTAGATCCACAAAAGCTTTGCTATTGAGCAACCTCTACTATCGGTTGTTCTAGAGATCAACCTCTACTAGCGAGTGATTTCTATTTCCTATGGTACGCGTAGTTATGGGACAATGGGATTCTACTAACGGTCTCGCGCCTCTTCTAACGGGGACCTTCCACATCCATCCCAAGGTCCACTCAATGCTAGATAAACTCTCACCGAATAATCATAGGGAGGAATCATGAAATTCATTAGTGGAGAGGTATTCTACTAACCCATCCCATAAGCCGTGAAAAACAATGGAGGGGAATTCTACTAACCTGTCCCATAAACATTTTGAATATTAATCATCATCATAAGGATAGCTCCTTACCTTGGCTAAGCCTCTACTATTGGCTAGTATCATAATCTTGGCTAAGTCTCTACTATCGGCTAGCATCGTCATCATATCCCTCTACTATCTGGTCATCATTTCATAACCTTCTACTAACGGGTCATCATAGTCTCATGATCATAACTGGGTGGGGACTCACATTTCTTTGATTCATGCATGCTAAATTTCATAAGAATAGTCCCATTGGACATACAAACATGAGGGTAATCATGACATACATAACTTGTATAATATAACATCATACGGAGGGCTTTACAATAACACGTAGCTTTCATAATATCTCAATGAATTTCACATAATACTTGATATACCTCATGCTTCATAACATTCATGAACTAGCATACATATAGCAAAACCTTTACATTATTTATAAGAATCTTCACTATTAAACCCTTATCATTAAGAATCATTCAAAATTAGCAAACTCAATCTTGACAATTGGGTGGGCTCATGCATGTAATTTTAAATTATGTAATTCAAGAGGACCATGCATGAAAGTAATGCATTTTATCAATTTATATCATCTCTAGAACAACACATCTCAATCATACATATCATCTTTCAAAATATGGACATGGAAACTAGAACTTCATCCCACACAATTCTCAACTCCATAATGTCTCATGGTATCACAACATTTATAGCTTTGAATATCATAAACTAGCTCATCAAACCATCACATCATAATATCAAATAAAGGGTTTCATATCATTCATAATATTTATAAATTCTCATGAACTCATAACATGCTTAATTTCCCTTCAACATCAACATAACTCATATGTGCTACCGTAAGCCTTCATCACATAAGAGATTTTTCACATAACTAGTCAAAACATGTTGGATATATGTATTTAAGCTTACAATCATAGAATTCAAGAATAAGGAACATGAGAGGGTAAATTAAAGTAATTTAAGAAGTCATTCAAACAACCAACAACATACTTGAAAAACTCCAATTTGGGTGTCATGAAAATGATTCACAAATTTATAATATTTAGTCTTTCAAGATGTCATAACTTACAAAACTTTAATGTAATAAACATATCATAATCTCAATCATTAGTAGGATCTCATGTATTGATAAATCAAGAATTCCAACATTTTTCATGTAATGGAGTGATAATAGAAAATACCCATAAAGAATTAGTCATTAGAATCAAGAAATTCGATAAAAATAGTTTTGGGGTTCTATGAGTGAAAGGACCCATGGATGATGACTCACATATATTAGACTTGGAGTTTCTTGAAGAAAATTGGAGGAAGACTTGAGGTTTGACTTGGTTTTCTTGAATTCCAACAAAACTTCTTGAAAATCTTGAGAATGGGTGGAGAATTTGGTGAAGATTAAGAGGAATTTGAGAAGTTTTTGGTGAGTTTTGGAGTTGAAAAATAGCTAAGGATGAGGGTTTCATGTATATATAAACATTGAGTAATTACCCAATTGTCCTTGAGTGAAAAAGGGAGTTTTTGACCTATAGTCCGCATCGCGGCTGCGACATGGACAGCCAATGGTTGCGAAATTTCACCAAAAAAATATTTTTTTGGCATGGGTAAAATACCTTGTAAGTAATCGTTCTTCCATGAAATTTTGCCCTCTTAACAAGAATATGATGTCAGATTTTGTGAAATTTTGCATGAATTGTGAGATAACCAATAAAAATGCATCATAGGGTCTTTTCGAGCTACATTGAGGGTTGTTTCATTTACCTCCAATGAAGCCTGCAACACACTCTCCGACCATACCACTACATTGCCATGGAAACCCCCTACAAATTGGAACTAATTTTGTGCTAGAAATGTGCAAGATATCACTTCCCAAAGTACTTCACTTTGAAAATCACTCAGTGCAGTAGCTAAAATCAAGATTTTACCTTAATCAAATGCCCTAAATCAGTTTCCAGTAGCACCAATACATTCTCCACTAAAATCCACATGAATTTGGTTGTTGAATCACTCAATCAGCTCTATAAGAACAGTTTAACTTTCAAATTTTTAAAATAGTGTTGGTGTGAACTTGAAAACTTGCTATATAGGCCTCACTTTTGTTCTCTAATGAGGTATTCGGAATTCGTTTAGAAGCCCTTACACGCAAGTGGACTATGCCACCCCTACTAAATTCAATCTTTCAGATTCAACAACACTAGTTGAAATTTCCATACAAAGTCATTACAACTGAATGTGAGTCCCACTCCAAGGCCATATTAAACAGAAATCAACCAAGAGGCTCGAAATGAGTCCGAAAGCCATAGGAACCGAACGAAAGGTCATCATAGACCAAACTCAGTATTTTGAAGCTAACTGTACTGTCAAATTTTCATTCAAGCACGTTTCCCAAGAATGTTAACTAAAGTTGTGTTGGCTAATTTTCAAAACTAAAATGCTAAATATGGTACAAACTCGTACAACAAGCCTCGATACTTGAGCTGACCATGCTTTTAGACTATTTTATCCATTATGGAGTTGATGGAACTACTATAGTTCTGTTCTAAGCCTACTTATCCACATTTTACTCCAAAATCAAATTTTCACGTTATAAGACCTTCAAAACATGAAAAAATGCACAAAATCTGAATGAACAACTAGACAATCGAGCTAATAGTGCCAAAAGGTCATAAATGACCTAAGGTCGCTATAGGAAAGTTCTAAATGACAAAATGGAGGTAGTAAAAGTAAAATGACCCCGAGGGTCATTACAATATTCACTATTAAAAGAACTTTCATATGTGAAAGTCAAGACAACCACAGTCTCAAGATACAAAAAGACGAGTATGCTGGGTCCTCATGCTCTACCAGACCCAATGGATTCTCAATGAGTGAGCAATGTCAAGCTAGAACTTTATGCTTGAAGAAAACCTCAAACTTACCTCAAAATGTTAGAACTTCTTCAATTCCTCTCTCAACATCAATTCCCAATCGACTATGCTAAAATATAGCCGAAATTATCAAAATCACTTGATAAAAACCAAAATCACACTAACACCACCAAACTAAGCAATCTAGAACCACAAGAGAAACCAAATAACCATACCATCTTTCATGGCTACCACGAATCTAAAATCCAACATCTTTGGCCATTAGGAGCACCTTATCTGTCTTTAGATATCCTATCCACCTCACTAGTTCGAAAGAACCCTACACGCCATTTAAATATCAGAGAATAACAATGGCCAATATAAGGAACCAAACTTAGAGAAAGAACAAAATCCATCCTTAGGTTCAAAATCACAAACTTGAGATGAAACAACACTTTCTGACTAACCACTCTATTCTCGAAGATAATCACCCTACTAATGACTAAGTTCTACCAAGTCTAGCCCAAGTGTTCTTCAGCCTCTAGGAAGGGCCCAAGTGACCTCTAACTTCTAAGAGACTTATAGAAAATTGATACTATAGGCCCACATGCTACACTCCTACTGAAATCCAAGCCCAACTACTTCAACCCAAGATCCACTAAGTCTGTAGGTGACGAACAAGCATTGCCTAGAGATGATTGCACAACACGAACTCCACTCTACTAACTATGTAACTACCAAGTCTTACAAAACTAACAACCTTTTTTGAAACTAACCCCCACCTCTACTGCAATCCAGAAAAGCATCAAGCCAAAAAGCAATAATGTGCTCAGTCGACTGATCGATATTGTCCCAACAACACAAACTCTAATCTAATAACACTGAAACTAACAAGCATGCCAAATAGCGATTCACTAAAACAATCTCAAGCTTAAAACTCCACGAATTAATTTGCTCTCATCCCCTAGATAAATATTTAAGCAACTCTATCCTCAAACCAACTCATAATTCTGAAGCCTGATAAAAACCATGGTGCACCACCGTTCTGAGTCCAACCACTACCCTTTAACCTTGAATCTACCACCTCTAACATGGAAAACCAACCACAACATTAATCAGGCACACCAAAGGAATCACTCTTATCATCACAACAACTTCTGGAAGCAACCTCACATTATCTAATAACAACAACAACAAGAAATAAACATCTAAACTAAGCAAAATAGGAAACACAAAATGGAAAATCAACTTGGGCAAGTGAATTAGGCACAAACTACAATTACTATTCTACCCTAATAGCATATATAACTCCAATATGAACTGGTCCACTATTAAAAAAATAAGAAAGTCTCCTATAGGAGTTGAAACACATAGTGATGCTTTAGAGGCTCAGGGCTTACCCCTAAACAGGGAGCAATATTGTCATGGCCCAAGGCTAGGGCCTAGGAGTAACATGGTAAATGAGGAGCCTAATGATACCCCAAACAAGCCTCATAGAATACATAAAGACATCATTGGTAACTAAATCAAAACACAAATGGAAACTATAGGATAGAGACTAAAGGATATCAATATAACCATAAGAGAGTAAGATCCAATCCATCCATACATAACCAAAATATCAAACAATAACTCTAAACATAGAAAAGGGAGGGAGACTTAGACATGTCCCAAGCTCACCCGCAAATATAAGTAAATAGAAATTAGTGTCAAAGTCTCAAAATGAAAGCTAGATAGACACGACTATTGTCCTCGAATCTAGAGGACTCACTACAAGTAGTGCCAGCAAATGGGCGGATTTGGTTGAATTTGGATGGGTTAAAAATGGGTTGTAATTCAACCACCCATTTTAATATGGGTAAAATATGGGTTGGGTATAATATGGGTTGGATAAGATGCAAGCTAGACCCATCTAAAGGGTTCTCCCATATCCAAGTCAAGTGTAAAGCATTTTACATAAATTATTAGAATTACAACTCAATTAGAAAGCACAATAAAGTACCTATTCTCATTACTTCAGAATCACAACATTTCATAGGTGAAAATAAAGTCATAAGTTATCAAGAATTAACCCTAAAATAGGCTGCAAATTCCCCAAAAGAGAAAGAAGTAGAAAGTAAAATATAACATTGCATTGCAGAACTATATAACATGTTATTAGCTGGATAATTAACTGCTCACATCAGGTACTTAAAAGGGGTATGGGTTAAATGGGTGACCCATAATTTGCCCAAAGTTACCCATATTTTAATGGGTTAAATATGGGTATCATCCCAAATATTATCCATATTTAAAATACTTTTTCAGCCAATATTTAATGGGTGGGTTTGCGAAAAATGGGCCTAAATTTTTGGTACCAACTACAAGCAAAAGTCTTCGAAATCCAATATCAACTCTAGGTATGAGGAGGAGGAGGATCGTTGAGCCCTACATAGTGACATCATATAAGAAAAATATCAGTCAGTACCCTGGAATACACTAAATATGTGGAATGCAGTTCAACAAGGAATTCGTACACTAATAGTCAAGATGCATAATCATATTAACAGCAAGAAGCTCAATATGTAATGAATCATCTATGTTTTATCGAAAATACACATGAAAGAAGAAAACTTCATAACATATCATGTATATATGTGGTAGGAGACCTTAATCGAGACCAAAATGATGTGAGCTACAACATGGAATCCCAATGTTGCCTTTACACTAGAGAAATAGTAGTCTACATACTAGGATAGACTATACTCTTGATTTGTGGATGTCATAAACGTGGAGCTATATGTGGATCCATTAGCTAATACATAATCCGATGGTGACATGTAGTTTTGGGTCGTAAGACTTTATATAAGGACCCTTGGGGATAGTCGCCCACCCTAAATCCCATTCAGTGCTAAGTCTAGTCCCACAGAATACATAATTATAAACATAAAATTTATATGTATAATCTTGGAAAACATAATATCATGATAAAAGTAGCTCATTAAAATATGTAACCCATTCAAATGAGCATTTTTCCTTTCATAAGAGGGTGTGACATAACATCATAAAAAGGGCTTCATAATTTCATACAATTTCATAGTATTTCCATGGATTCGTAACATACTTGGTAGCCCTTATCTTTCGTAACATTCATGAACTTGCATAACATAGATTGAAGCCTTTCATCATGCATAAGTTACTTCATCATATAACCTAGTTTAAACCTTGGTGGGTTCATATATAAGAGTTTGAAATCATGCAATTCAAGCTAAACATGCATACGTAAGATAAAGTATGATTATTTGAAGCTATTCAAAACAATCCACCATAATCTTAGAAAAATCAAAGTTGGGGCTTCATGAAAACCATTCCATAAATCATGAATCCCCATAGCATTTCATAGTAATACAACATATTAGCTCAAGTAACATAAAACATTTCATAATATCAACATTTGGAAAGAGTTCATGCCATTTCATAAAACATTCATTACTTGAAAATAAATTAAGAAGAGAAATACTTGAGCTTTATGTAGGAAAGGACTCCACAAAACAAACTTCTATACCTTGATATGATTTGGTGTAAAAAAACCTAGAATAATGATAAGGAATCTAAAACCCTAGCCGAACCCTTCTCTTGACACCTTGGAATATCTTGAGAGTGCATTTTGGAGTCTTACACTTCGCAAATATGAGAATGAAATAAGATAAAGAGTTTGAATAGTATAAGGCTGGAAAGGAGGCATTTTGAAGCATAATGACATAGCATTAGGCTTAGAATACTAGGAAATGTTGAATATGCCCTTCATTAAATCCTATCAGGACCCATCTACGAGGCCCATATATGGGTTGTGGATTGGACAATGGTCCGTAGAATGGGATTTCATTCTATTGTATTTTGACTTCTCTGAAATCGTCTCTTAAACTCCATTTATCATCCAATTTATGGCTTGTAAAAGAGTTTACGAGTTATCCTATTATTCGTACTTATAACTTTAGGAACCCATTTTCATCAACTCAAACCACCATCATGATCACTAATTACATCCCATACAATAAGTTACAACTCGTAAACTGTATTCATATATTGATGGTTCCCAAAGTTAGGCTATTAGAATTTCCCCTTAGACACCACGAACACATAGTTCGGTCTATAGTTCATTTATGGACTATAAATACCACTCATAAATCCTCCTCTTACACTTATTTTTTCACCCCTGTACTCTAAACCACAATCCTGGTCTACGACTCATGAACTAAACCACAAGTTGTAGATTAGGTTTGTACTCTTGCCATGCATATTCCTGAATTTCCTTTATTCTACATTTTTCCTACTTTCTAACATACGAGGCCTTACAATATCTTTCCCTTGGGAACATTCATCCTTGAATGTGCTTAATGCAAGCTCTAAAGAGGAAAAAAGTACCTATCAATAGCATGCATGCAAAAATGCAACTTGAGCTGTTTTTCACAAAAATTTTCAAATTCATGCTTTAAATATCATTCATATTGATTGACAAAAATCTGCAGTCTCATAAACATGTAAATATGCATGGATGACATAAAAATTGAAATGCAAGGAAAATTCATTTTTCAAGAAAGAACACTTAGTGCCTTAGGCTTGAGTAGAGTGGCAGAGGTAGGGGAATCATTTCTTGATATCTGTTTTTGCTTCTTACTTGGAACTTTAAACTAGTTGATTCCTCTAAAGGACTTTAACGGAAGCAATATCCTTATTTCTCAACCTTTTTACTTGACTATCCAATATTGCAACTGGGACTTCTTAATAAGTCATGTTCTCTTCAACATTCAATACTTCTAAGGGCACAATGGAATTTGGATCACCAATACACTTCCTCAACTTGGATACAGGGATGATAAGATGAACCATATTCATCTCCATGTACAATTCGAACTCATAAGCAACTTTACCAACCAATCTCAAGACCCTATAAATCCCTACATATCTAGGGCTTAACTTCCCCTTTTTTCCAAAACAAATCACACCTTTCATGGGTGAGACCTTCAAATACATCCAATCATCAACTTTAAATTTAAGATTTCTCCTCCTAATGTCGGCATAAGACTTTTTCCAACTTTGCCATCTTCAACCTTTCGATTACCAACCTTACCTACTCCAAAGCGTCCAAAACAATATTTGGACCTATCAAAGCCCTTCCACCCCCCCCCCCCCCCCCCCCCCCCCCCCCCCCCCCCGCCCACCCCCCCCCCACCCCCCCCACCACACTACACCCAGCAC
>JAPFFP010016002.1:0-16773 GCA_026153255.1 Solanum medicagineum
ATTTCACTATTAGTTAGTTCAAGTATTAATTTCTAGACTCTCTTGTATTTTACTTTTATTTTTATTTTTGTTGTTTGATTTTATTTTCAGTGTGTACTAGGTTGTATGCCCAGCATAAGGAGCTAAGGCAATCCCTTAGCCTCGATCAATTTGGAGATCCATCGACTCTTCAGGAGAATGGCTCAAGTGAATAAGGATATCACGGTTGAGGAAGAAATGAATATGAATGATGAGGATGTGGGAAGAGAGGAGAATCCACCACCAAGGGACAATAGGCTGTAACTTAGGGACTTCAATGAAAACGCTTTTGGATGGAATCAATATCATTTGAACCCTATGGCCATGGATTACTTCAAATGCTCCAAAACCATGGTTTGTTCACAGGGCTACCTTCAGAGGATCCTCATCGTCATCTCCATAATGTCGCCTTCATCTGCAAGAGTGTCATGGGGACACAAAATCTTTCATTGGATGCAGTTGGCTTGCGAGTGTTCCCATTAATACTAGCTGGTAATACAGCTATTTGGTTGTCTGAGCTTCCTCTGGGTACAATAACAAGCTGGGTAGAGTTTCAGAGAGTGTTTCTAGAGAGATATTTCCCAAGATCAAAGAAGCTTAAGTCAAAGATCTCACAAACAATTTTGAGCAGTTGCCTGGTGACTCTATCAGTACCACATGGGAAAGATTCACTAAATGCTTGAGGATGATCCTTGATCATAAGATTATTGATGATGCCTTGGTTGAAATTTTCTATTAGGCGCTTGATGAAAATAGTCAAGCTTGTGCTGACACAATCATGGGAGGCATGTTTCTTGACCAACCTTTTGCATTGATAGCCGCAAGAATAGAGCATGTGGTTAAACAAACAAATTATGGAGTCAGAGAGAGCGAGCTGCAATGAAGAACTCGTGTGCGGTAACCACCAACAATGAGCAAGCAAAAGCCAACAGAGAGATCATGGAACAACTTACACAACTTCGCACAAGTATGGACTTGGTCTAAAAGCAAAACCAAGCAAGTGTTCAAACGGTAGCACACCAAACTCCTAAGTCTCCTATGTATGAAGATCCATTCTTTGATGAAGATACTTGCTTCACGAGCAACCAAGAGGTGGGTTTCTGGAACAACCCCCAAGGGTCTAATTAAAACTATTGAAGGCTAGGTTCCGGGAATCAAGGTCGGAGCTACAACCGTGAGGGTATATATAAAGACAACCAGAGTGGCTACTATGAAAGGCAGAGAGTATCGAATGCCAAATGGGGTAGAAGTGATGGCTATAGGAATGGTCCTTAGGTGCAGCCCACAAAATCATGATATCGTGTCAAGTAACTCTAGGATCAAAGAGATGTTTGATAAATCATTGTAAAGAGTCGACCACCAAGATGAGACCTTGAAAGGAATGAAATCGGACATTTCAAGCATAAACCAAAAAAAAATAGAGTCTCACTCCGTGGTGATTAAACAATTAGAACAACAATTTGGGCATGTTCGTTCAGAAGAAGACGCAAACAGTCAGCCAAGACCTCTCCCAAAATTTTCAAAGCTGCACTGCCATCACCACAAAGTCATTGGGGCAAAAACGTGAAGACCTAGGTGCCTTCACCATACCATGCACTATTAGAGAATTTATATTTGCCAAAGCACTATGTGATTTGGGAGCCAGTATTAACTTGATACCCCTTGTTGTCTTCAAAAGGCTTGGTTTGGGCACCCCTATCCGTATAAAGATGTGGTTGCTAATGATAGATAGAACAGTCAAGAAACCTATGGGGATACTTTATGATGTGTTGCTAAAGGTAGATAAATTTATATTACTGCAGATTTTGTTATACTTGACTGTGAGGTTGATTTTACAGTTCCTATCATTTTGGGAAGGCCATTTTTAGCCACGGGTGGCACGTTGGTTGATATGGAGAAGGGGCTACTTACTTTCAGATTTGGTGAAGAGGCGTTTGTGTTTCAGGTTTGCTAACAAGATAGAAAGAATTGTGAGTTTCAGGTCGTGTCAATGATTGAATTGGGTGATGATGATAAAGTGGAGGTCCCAGTTGAGTTAAGACTGGAGGTTGAACCTTTGGCAGCTGTGTTGATGAATTTTGATGGTGAAAGCATTCCTGATTATGAAGAGACAGTCAATGCACTCAAAGTGTCATTTGGGCCTAGGCGACAGACCAAGTTGGAGTTAGATTTGCTCAATCGGGAGACTCCACCTACGAAGCCTTCCGTAGAAATCCAGCCCGAGTTATAGTTGAAGGCACTACCAGCGCATCTGAAATATGCATACTTGGGAGAAAATAATACATTGCCCATCATAGTTGCAGATGACTTAAGTGAAGGACAAACAGAAGCCCTTGTCTCAGTTCTCAAACAATTTAAAAGGGCTATTGAGTGGACGATTGCAGTCATCATTGGCATACCTCCAGGGATATGTACTCATAAGACTCAACTAGTCAAAGATTATAAGCCTAGTATTGAACATTAGAGACAGTTGAATCCTCCAATGCAAGAGGTTGTTTGAAAAGAAATCATTAAGTGGTTGGATGCATGAGTAATATACCCAATTGCTAACAGTGAATGGGTTAGTCTGGTGTAGTGTGTTCCAAAAAAAGGTATCACAGTGGTGACCAATGCGAAAAATGAGTTGATTCTCATGCAACCAGTCATCGGGTGGAGAATGTGCATGGATTACAGAAAGCTTAATGCTTCCACAGAGAAAGATCATTTTCCTATGCCGTCCATGGATCAAGTACTTGACAGACTTGCAGAAAAGGGTTGGTACTATTTCCTTGATGGATATTCCGGGTATAATCAAATTGTCATTGCACTTGAAGATCAAGAGAAGATAACTTTTACCTAGCCGTATGGTACCTTTGCATTTAAGAGAGTGCCATTTAGGTTATGCAATGCTCCAGCAACATTTCAAAGATGCATGATGTCTATTTTCTCGAACATGGTTGAAAGCACTATCGAGGTGTTCATGGATGATTTTAGTATGGTCGGGCAATCAGTCAAAGAGTGCTTGCCACATTTGCATGACGTGTTACAAAGATGTGTTGAGAGTCACCTGGTATTGAACTGGGAGAAATGTCACTTTATGGTCAAGGAAGACATTGTGCTTGGTCACAGAATTTTAGGCAAGGGCATTAACATTGATAAAGCAAAGATTAAGGTTATTAAGAAACTACTACCACCAATCTCTGTGAAAGGTATCAGGAGTGTTTTGGGCCATACATGGTTCTACTGTCGCTTTGTAAAGGATTTTTCCACGACCTCACAACCCTTGTGCAAAATGTTGGAGAAAGATGCCAAATTAGTGTTCGATGATATATGCATGCAAGCTTTGAAGAATTGAAGAGAAAGTTGACTTCTGCGCCCATCATTGTGGCTCCAGATTGGTCAAAATCCTTTGAATTAATGTGTGATGCAAGTGGAGTTGCTTTAGGTGTGGTGTTGGGGCAGCACAAGGAGAGGATTTTGCTTCCTATCTACTATGCTAGCAAGGCACTTAATGTAGCTCAGAAGAATTATACAGTCACTGAACAAGAATGGCTCGCACTAGTTTTTGCCTTTGAAAAATTTCGGTCATACTTATTGGGAGCCAAAGTTGCACCACACAACACTTAAATATCTGATGGCTAAAAAAGATTCAAAATCGAGACTGATCAGATGGGTACTCCTCTTGCAAGAATTCAACTTTGATGTGATTGACAGAAAGAGCTCAAAAAATCAGGTATCCGATCACCTTTGAAGATTAGTGGATGAAGCTATGGTGAAATTTGATGATGGTCTTGACAGCAACAACTCCTTCCCTGATGAAACTGCATTGGTGGCCTCATATGATCTCATACCTTGGTTTGCAGACTATGTTAATTATCTGGTGAGTGAGATAGTGTCTCCTGACTTGATACCATCAACGTTCCAGATTCATGCACAATGTAAAGAATTTCTTTTAGATGAGCCATACTTATTCCGTAATATGCTGACGGGATCATCCGTAGATATGTTTCAGAGGTGTAAATGATGAGCATCCTTGAAGCATGCCACTCATCATTGGTGGGTGGCCATCATAGTGGAGCTCGTACTGCTTATAAGGTATTACAGTGTGGATATTATTGGCCATCTATGCATCAGGAGACTCATGATTATGTCAAGTCTTGTGACAAATGCCAAAAGGAGGGTGGTGTCTCATGAAGGCTAGAACTTCCTCTTAATCCTATTTTGGTGATCGAGTTATTTGATGTTTGGGGTATTGGTTTTATGGGAGGCTTTGTTAGCTCTCATGGAAATAAGTATATCGTAGTTGCTATTGATTATGTCTCTAAATAGGTAGAGGCCATAGCCTTGCCAAACAACGAGGGCAAGAGTGTTATCGGATTCCTCCGATGAAACATTTTCACCAGGTTTGGCACACCTCGAGCAATTATTAGTGATGGAGGTTCTCATTTTTGCAACCGATTGTTCAAAGCTCTCCTTGAGAGGTATGATGTAAAGCACCATGTGGCAACCCCTTACGATCCCCAAACAAGTGGGCAAGTGGAAGTGTCAAATAGAGAGATAAAGCAAATCTTTTCCAAGATTGTGAATGTGAATCACACTGATTGGTCTCGGAAGTTGGATGATGTGTTGTGGGATTACCGCATAGCTTTTAAAACACCAATTGGAATTTCTCCATATCAATTGGTATTTGGAAAGGCCTGTCACCTACCAGTTGAACTTGAGCATAAAGCACTATGGGCACTAAATAAGCTAAATCTAGATTGGAATGAAATAGCGCATCTAGGCTAATGCAAATTAATAGACTTAATGAGTTCTGGCTGAGAGCATATGAGAACTCTGCCTTGCACAATTAAAGAATGAAAATTCAGCATGATTGTAGAACCCAGAACCGCCAATTTGCTCCAAGAGAGATGGTGTTGCTTTACAACTCTAGGTTAAAGTGGTTTCTCGGGAAACTCAGATCCAAGTGGATGGAACCCTTCAGGGTGGTACATGTTTTTAGTCATGGTGCCATTGAGTTAGAAAGTAGGGATGATAACATCTTCAAGGTCAATGGCCAGAGGGTCAAACTGTACATGGGTGATATCGAAGAAATTAAGAAAGTGGAAGATTAGGACCTCGAAGAAGCATGAGTACAAAAAGCATCCCATCATGTCGTGACACTAAATTAGGCACTTCCTGGGAGGCAACCAAAGGTATGTACCTTGTTTCTCTTCTTTATGTATGTACTTTAAGGACAAAGTATCTTCTTTTAGTGGGGTGTGGGAATTTATGGATTAGGGTGAAGTCTGAGTAACCTCAAGTCCATAATTTCTCCTATTTTTGATCCCAAGGTTTTCTTGCCGTGTTTGTTTTTCCTTGTGGACGCTTTCAATTTCTATTGAATCGGCATGTTGAGGTAGTGTAGATAATTTGTAGATATATAGTAGTTACTATTTTTTGGCATATATACAATCTTGAAATGCTTTTTGAATGTTTTGAATTTTGGTACCCTTAAAATTTTTGAGATTGTTGGTTATTTTTGCACTCATGCATTTGATTATCTGTCAATGTTTGTTCTGATAATGAGAAGGCATGTTGATGCTTAAAACATGACCTGTGAGTCTATACTTGATTGTGTATGCGATGCAATATGTGTGAGAGCTTATTTTGCTGCATTCATGTATTATATATGGACTCAGAACTTGCCTTATTACTCTAAGATTGGACTAATATTGTGGTTGATTGGGAAAGGATCTAGGAAGAAAAAATAACAATGACATCTCTCCTTTTTTCTTTTGCAATTAGATTCTTTTCTTTTAGTAAGTCCACTTTTGCCTAAATGACCTGCCAAATGCGATAGTTTATCCCTTGTTCCAATTGTTTGAGCTGTTCATGCACCTGTTCTTTCTTAACACCTAGCTAACGCAGTGTTGTTTTATGAAGTACCTTAATATTGGCCCCGGTCTATCCTTGAACATGTGAACATTGATTGAGGCTAGAAGCCTAAGTTAAGGGTGGCTACAAATAGTGGCCCTGGTTTGGGGAATAGATATTGTGTGCTCCAGATCAGGCTAAAAGCCTAAGTTGAGGGTAGCCTTTATCTTGGTAAAGTAATGAAAATGAGGTGGTTAGTTGGGAAATAAAGAAAGAAATGAAAAAGTAATGTGCCAGGTGATAAAAAAAAAGAAACGTTGCCTTGGTGAAGGTAATAGCAAAAATGAGTTCAACAATAAGGCACAACTGAAAAAGAGAAAGAAAGTACCCAGGAAAAGCTTGAAAAGGATGACTAAGGGCAGATTTAGTAAAAATGGTTGAGTTATGGAGGTAAGAGTGTTGATAAACATGGTTCAAGGATAACTTTTAGTCACTACTTGCCTAAAATTCTGTACCAAAGCTATATGAGCCTATGTTACAATCCATTAAGTCTTAAAGTGATCCGAGTATACTTTGTCATCAGTTCGGAGTTAAGTATAAAGGCAATCCTATAATGTTAGTCATTTTGCATGAATTTCATTTGTGAGAGTGAGAATGCTTACACAGTCCCAGAATTTTAAATGCACTTTGAGTGAGAAAGAGGGACTTCTTTTCTGTGAGGGCTTTTGCACTACATGATTAGCATATGACTAGTCCAGTGATTGTGGATTGTTGATTACCCTTCGCTTGCCATAGTTGGATTGCCTGATACATCTTTGTGTTTTGGTTTGCTTAGTAGCTTTGCAATGAGGTTTTAAAAATGAGAGTTGGGTATCTGGATTGAAGTTAAGTGATGTATATGCTATTAGAGTAGCTACTATGTGTTTCTCATTGTCTTCTTAGATTGAGTCGTCGCTTGAGGACAAACACAATTCTAAGTTAAGGGTGTTGATGTGTTGTCAAAAGACAACACATTTGATGCCTGAAACAAGGGATTTTGCAAGTTCTTAATGCGACGTTTTATGTGTTTTTATGTTGTTTTTGCAAAAATGATAGGTTGACATGATTTTGGAAGAAAACTGCAGTTTTTGCTAAAGTGCAAGATATACGAGCCATCCTACGAGTTATAGCCCAAGCTACAAGTTGTAGGGTGCCCTTATAGCAAGGAAAAGTGACCAAAATCAAGAATCTGTTAAGTGGAGGTCAGTCCTACAAGGCCACTCTACGAGTCGTAGGTCTCACTACGACTTGTATAGGCAGGATTGTAGCAAGAAACTAAAGGCCTAAACTACGAGAGAAGCATACGAGTTGTATCCCAAGCAATAACTCATAACAGTGGGTTGTAGAAGTCAAGTCCAAAATGCCATAAGCTGACCACGAAATCCCAATTAGGGTGACCTACGAGTCGTACCCGTTACGAGTCGTACCTGCACGACGAACTTGCTGTCATCTATCTTTTCTATTTAATTTTTAGGGTTAAATTATAAATACTATAGATACTTAATGATAGGGTTTTAGAACAGGGAGATCTCAGACATTGAATACTTTGTAGAGAACCTTTAATATTCTCTCTTGAATATACTAAGGGTTTTTCTAGGGTTAGTGTAGATTCTCATTTTTAATTTGAAGACCCACTTTTGGGGATCGTAAAACTCACATTGTACTCATTCTCCATTTATCCAAGCTTGTGTTTTGCAACTTGTGGTGTTCTTGTTCTTCATTATTTTGGGTAAACTCTCAACTATGTCTTCTATTTTCATTATTGTTGATTTTGCCTTAGCCATGAGTAGATAAGCACCCACAACTTGGGGTTGTGGGAACCATGAGTAGTTGATTTGAAATAACCTAGACTTTGTACATTTCTTTGATTAGGGTTTTGTATGTATTGTTTATTTCCTTTCATTTTGATTGATGTTTGGTGGTGGCCAACACCAAACCCCGCCTACTATCATGATCCAGACCAAGGTAGTGATGAATAGTAAAAAGGAAGTTGACGACAGGAATCGATTGATGTGTTCTCGTCTAATCAACCAAACTTGAAAAAAGGGGAGGTTGACTAGGACAATGGGTAACGGTTAGTTGGCACACTATGGTTGCCGACCAAGTGCCATGGTGAAATTCGACCTTCACCTTCACAAGAGGGCTCGAAGAACCTAAGTTACTGTCCTGCATGCAAATTCCAAATTAGAGTTACGTAGTCTAGGATGATTAAGTCAACGAATCATGGGGAACACAATTCCCAAGTAGTCCCTAAATTTGAGTGTCTTCCGTATAGTGAGCATCGTATTTATTTTTTATTTTTGTTCTTAAACCACAAACCCCCTCCCCCGTTTAGAGATTTTAGTAATCGGTGCTTGAAATGATTGATAGTGGATCTCTATAGTCAAGCCCTGTATTCCCTGTGGATTTGATCCTAACCTCTGGTTCGGTTTATTGCTGATTGCGACTACTTTGTTATTGGAGCATGACCATCATCTATCTCATGTTGTTGATGTTATGATGATATGTTTATGATGAGATGTGGAAATGTGGAAAGTTCTAAGGCCTTTCTATTCCCATAGTGTGAGTCATACTTACCTACCCCTTAGTCCTTATGTGCTATGTGCTATGTGACTTCACGCAAATCCTTATCCCTATGACATCCTGATAGTGTGAGTCATACTTACTCGTCTCTTAAAACAATGTGTTTAATGTTCAATCATGCACTTTCGAATCGATGACGTGTATATGGATGCTATGAGACTTGTTTGGGGACTCTCGGGTTCCCATTCGCCATGTCAAGCCTAGGCCTCGGTCATGACAAGTCAATACCAAATACAATAGATGAGTACATAGGTAACAAGGATTGTGAGAGAAAAGTTGATTTAAACCAACTAATCTCCACAATTTGTGCCTCCACAAGATTGAAACCCTCTAACCCTTGTACTATTGAGCAAAAATGTTCTACGTACTTGATGTCGCCCAAGTTACACCTCCTTTTAGAGGATAAAGTGGTCGTTGCCAAGAAATAGAACCTAAAAAAGGTTAGGGTCGAACCCACAGGGAATACGTAGACTTAAGAGAATTTAAAGATCGTAATTCGAGTGGTTAACCAACTTACTTCCCCAAAATGGGGGGGGGGGTTGCAATAATCAATGGAAAATAAAATTTGACTAACTAACATATGAGAGAAATCAATATGGAGAGAAACTAGGGTATTGTGTTCCCCATGATTTCCCAACTCAGTATCACCGAATAACTAATTCTTTTCTAGTGTATAGCATGCAGTACGATAAGTTATATTCAACAAGCCCTTCGATCAAGGGCGAGAGGTGAATTTCACCATGTGCCTTGGCCCTCCATAGTGTGCATTACTAACCCTTACCTATTAGTCCTAGTACAACCACCTCTTGGCCCAGTTTGGTTAAGTAGATGAGAACACATTAATCGAATCATGTTAATTAATCTCTTTTCTTATTCATTACTACCTTGGTCTAGTTTGTAAGACTAGGGGGTTCTAATGTTTTCCACTACTAGAAAACATGCAAAACAGAGAGAGTTAATTAATACATACATACACACCTTCCAAGAACTATGAATTATCCAGTTTTACTTTGTTAGTTGTTCTTCATGGTTCCCACAATCCTAGTTGTGGATTTAGCTACTCATGCTTTCTGTAGATGCAAGAAGATTGAGAAAACATAATCGAACACTTACATAATAGAACTAAGAACAAGCAAAGCCAACTTCAATAAGAATCCTAAGCTTAAAGATGAAATTCAAACAAAAGTATTCTTAAAGACTCTCTAATGTGATGTCATAATTTTCCCTCTCTAATTATTGAGTTCTCTGGGTACTAGGCGAAAAAAAAATCTGAAAATAAACCTAAAAACCTATTTATAATAAGTAAAATACAAATCCTTTATAAAATAGGAGAACTGGTTGGCACGCCATATGAAAGGGGTTTAGGGGTTGTATTGCATTCCATGACCCGTAAGTCTCGTACTCAGCTGTTGAAAATTTAGACTTCAACTCTATGACACCCCTCTAATACTCATAAAATGGCTCACTACCCGTAAAGGGGTTTCATCTAATGAAACTTCATAAAGTCCCAATCTCTGATCCTCAAGGTATGAACCATCTTCTACAACTCGTAAAACTATCTAGGACTTGTCTGCATGTTCATAGAATCAACTTCAGAAAATAGCCCCTCATTGGAGTTGTTCACGAAGCACTTCGCGATCCGTAGAAGGATCTACGGCTCGAAAAGGGTCTTTTATAGCAGCAAAAACTAGCAACTTCTGCACTTTTTCCAAAATCATGTCCAAACCTATAATCCTGCAAATATAACACAAAAACACATAAAATTAACTAGCATCGCATTGAGAACACACAAAATTCCAAGTTTTATGCATCAAAAGTGTTATATTTTGGCAGCATATCAACATCCCCAACTTAGAATTGCTGCTTGTCCCAAGCGATGGACTCAATCTATATAGATAATACAGTAACACACACACCTTAACCCAATGACATACATCACATAAATCTCAAACTCAGATACCCACACCAACTTTTCAAAACAAAATCAGATAGCTATCTAGCAAACCAATACAGACTAGTGCATATGACAACACAACTATGACAAGTGAGGTACTATCAAGAATCCACAATCACTGACCAAGTCTAGTGGTAACAATACAATGCAAGTTCCATCATAGAAAGAAGTCCCATATCTAACAATCAATGATGCTTCATGTATAACCTTGGGATTATGCCAAATCACGTACTCTCGCAAAAGGTATTCATGCATCATGCCTAATACCATAGGCTTTCCCCTATACTCATGACTAAGACCTTCAACTAACTGGGCTAAGATCATTTTAGAACTTTCTAGGCTTGTAATGTAGGCTCAGGGGGCTGTGGTATGGTATTTTAGGAGCATAGTGACTAAAGGCCCTCCTTGGCACTGCGTTTTTCTACACTTTTGCCCTACCAACTCTGCTATTTTCACCTTATTCTCCCTTTTTCCTATTTCAAGCTTTTCTGGTGCTTTCTTTTCCATTTTCAGCTTTTGCCCTTGTTTTTACGCTTCAATTTTCTCCAGCTCACAACTAAGGCATCACTTATTTTTCTTGCACCCAATACATGATTTTTCCCTTTTTCTCTACATCACTAACTCCACTTCTTATTTTTGTATTTCACCCTTACACTAGCCACCCTCAGCTTAGGCTTTTGGCCTGTGTTGAGGTGCATAATATCCATCCTCAGAACTAAGGCCACTTTTGGTAGCCACCCTCAACTTAGACCTTTTGCCTCAGTCAAGGTGCACAATGTTCAAGGAAGGAGTAGGACTAGGTTAATCAGGTATTTTCAAAGAATAGGTACATGTTAGGCTCAAACATTAGGAACAAGGGATATATGATAGTTTTGGTTGGTCATTTTAGGTTAAGTGGACTATTAAGAACAATGACCTAAGATCCTTTCCTAATCCAAGTAATCTACAATCTAATTTAGAATAAAAAGGCAAGTTCTGAATTAGAACAAAACACATGAATCTAGCAAATTAAGCTCACACTCATATGGCACTGCATACATTATCAACAAAAGACTTTCAAATCATGCTTTTTATCTCAATTTATCTGCACTTATTAGAACAAACATTGTCACACACCTAAACATACATGTCTAACTACTAATCAATATTTTTTGTGGGTATCATTTTTCAAACAAAATACAAAAACATACTATATGCCACAAGTATTAGTACTATATGCTATAAATACTATCTAAACATCCTAAACATGCCAGTTCAACAAAAAGTAAATATCTATGGGGAAGAAGAACGCAAATAAGAAAATTTTGGGATAAAAAATTGGGCAGTTATGGACCTAAGCTACTCAGACTTCACTAAGGCTGATACTACCCACACCCCATAGAAAAAGATGTGAATTATCCTCAATGCACAAAATCAGAGCAAACTAAAAACATATAGGGTCAAAAAACATACCTAGGCGCCTAAGTGCCATTCTGTGGCTGAGTCCGGCCACCTTCCTCTTACGGGGTAGTTTGGTTAGTAGTAGCATTATGTCCAGAGGGGCCAATACCTCTCACCTGCTCTACCTCTTGAGCTTGTCGTATCTCTGCCTCTCATCTCGATGTCCTCAAAGCAAGCTCAAGCTCCTCCTGCTCAGTTATCCTCGCTTGAAATTGTATAGCATTGGGATCATCATCCAGGCAGGGTCTCTTCCTGTGGGAAGGATGAACAGGCTCCTTAGGAGCAAAAACATCTACCACTGGCACTAGAGGCACAGTTGCTGGTAGTACAACTGGTGCCGCCAATGCTACTGTCATGTTGGCTCGGAGTCACTAGATCTCCGTCTACAGGGCCGTCAAGTTTGATGGACAGGCCGTGTGTAGGCTCTGTTGTAACCTCTCCTCGAAAGCGTCAATGCAGGCATCCATGGTAGAGATAGAGTCCTGAATAGTAGCGACCGTGAATGACTGCATATGACCCTCTGAGTCTGAAATGGCTTGGCGAACCCATGGCCTGATCTGATGAACAAGCTGAGTCAATTGCGACTTAGCATGAGATAACCTTTGCACCAGGTCCCGTATAGATGTGGAGGGCACGTAAACCATGCCCATTGGAGTATCCTATGGTGTCGCCTGTGATGCAGGAACAAAAGTAGTGGGCCCTCTATTCTCATCTGCCTCGGGCAGCGGGGGCCTCTCCTCAGTAGTAGCAGTAATGGTGGTGGTAGTCTGTGAACCCTCAGCCAGTGGCGTTGGGGTGAATATCTCAGGCATAGGAGGAGGTTGTGCTCGCCGAAGTGCCACCATGTTCTCTTCAACGTTGATCAGGATGGGATCCAGTTTATGCTGGGCCTCAATCAAATAGTCTAGTTGGTACAAACTCTCCACACTCGACTCTAGACAGAGCCTATATATCAAGCAAGGGAATAATATGGAGGTAGACCTCTCCAAGGCAGCCTCGTGAATCTACTTGATGATGAGGCGGGCCCAATCAATATCATAACTAGCTAAGATGTTGGCAACCAAAACTCCATGCTCCTGCATCAACGTATTATCAGCAAGTGTAGGTCTGATGCGTGAATGAACAATCACCCACCAAAACTTGGGGGAAACTGTTGAAAGCCCTAACAAGAGGCTCTGAGTATGTGGTGACCCAGCCAGGTTCCAGACCATGCTCAGCAATATAACTAGCCACCTATCTCATCAAGCTGGCTCGTCGATCTGGATCTCTCATAACCAGATGGTCCTTTGTTTTCCCCACCCCATATTTGAACTCTGCGATAGATCTGGGCAAGGAACTCTGGTATAAAAAAGCATCTGGCTGCAATGACCCAAAAAATGTTCAAAAATATGCCTCGGAAGTGCCTGGAATCATAATGTTTATATATCTCAAAATTCGTGCGTAATATAAAAATTCAACATCATATTCTTGTTCAGGGGATCAAATTGAGTAGAAGATGGGTCTAACCTCGATTTAAGAGCAATCGATTAGCAATTTCAATTTTCCAAAAATGCAAATTCTAGTGAGGTTTCTGCGCCCATGGTGCAACGCGCTAAGGATGCGCCTCTGTGTAACTTTTTGTCTAGTTTGGACTTCGGTCTAAGATTTTTAAGTCTTGGGCCTAAGTGTTCCCAAGCGTGAAAATACCTATATTTAGCAATTTTTCATCCTCATATCATTTAAAACATTCCCCAATACTTATTCAAACACTTAGTCAAATATTTTACTCCTAAACTCAAGTCTCAAAACTCATCCGGATCTAAGGATTTCATCTCAAGCTTTAAGTCTCCATCTCCAATCTTCATCAAGTTCACCTCCAAAGCTAAGGTATGTTGATTTTTTTCATGGACTCCTTTCACCCATGACGCCAAGCTTCCTTTTACCCTAAATTGCATGATTCAAAGTTGATTTACAAATGAATTTTATTTATTATGAAAAATCACTGCACACTATGTTGGAGTCTATGAAATTGTGACTGTTTTATTATCTTTTGGGCTATGAATCTAAGATCTAATGTGATATTTGATGAAGGATTTTGATGTACATTGCTTGAGGGTGTTACCAAGTACCTATTAATGGTTTTACATTGAATTTTCTAACATGATAACACTTTTGAATTGCATAGTTTACACTAGCACTACACACCGTTTAAGCGTTTGATAAAATGTTCGGTTATGGGTTCTTAAGGAATTGAAGGTCCAATGCATGTAGTATGAGCTGAATGACTATATGATGATTAAATGTTGATGAAATGATGATGAAATGAACATATACATATTGTATTCTCTATTTAGTGTTGAAATGTGACCATGCCCTACTCGGGGGTTGCGCGCCGGGTAACCGTGTCAAGGGGTTCGTACCTTGATAACCGTGTCGAGAGGTTTGTACCTTGATAACCATATTGGGGGGTTTGAACCTTGATCACCATAGGTGGTAGGGTGTGACAATCCAACAACCATATCGGCGGGTTCGTACCTTGACAACCATGTCGGGGGGTTTCTACTCTGGTCACCACGAGTGATAGGGTGCAACGATCCACCAACCAATTGAAGGGGATTGTACCTCAACACCAAGGGTGGTATGGTGCGATGATCCACCAACATGATAGCAGTCTCTTCTTACACATATATTATGCTCTATGTAAGTATGTTTTACGTAAGCATTAATCATACATGCCATCTTGCTATTATGCTACCTATTGAGAATTATTATGCATTTTGCCTATGATGCCTATCTATTGTTGCATTGTATCGCACATACTTACTACATTCAAACGTACTAACAGATACTCTATGCCTACACGATGTCACCATGTAGGAACCAGAGAACCGCTTGATCATACTCCCCCTTCATGTGGCTAGTACGATTGTCTCTCAAGCTTGTTGGTGAGTCCTCCATTTCGGGGACATTGCTTATGATCTCTTGCTATGTACTAAGACTATCTTCTTTTTTTTATGTATTGACTATAAGGGTGACCCTGGTTACTTGTCATGGCCCCCGCTCTTATCTATGTAGTAGAGGTGTTGTTGGGCATGTTATGTATCTATGTTATGAGCCTTGACTCTATTGTTTTTGATGTCTAAGATATGAAAGTATTCACTTAGTACCGGTTATCTCGATTTATTATCTCTTGATGCTTGTTTTATTGCTTCCGCGACCAAGGATGTGTAATGATGTTCTAAGAGGCTCACTTGGGGTCCCTTTGGGTTCTCCTTGGGCCATGTCACGCCTAGGCCTTAGGCTTGGGTCGTGACACTGGCTGATGGTGGTCTTCGATATATCCACCTGCCGGCCCCTTAATCTTGTCTTAGTCAATCTGGGTTGACCAAAGAGATTCTTCCCCTTGGGAAGAGTACTGTGTACCGTGGCTGTATATGAGGCATAGAACTCCCTCACCATGGTCGGGGAGTATCATCCTAGAGAGTGTGTGAGCCACTGAAGCCTGTGGTGAATCATCATGTCCTAGAGACTAGGGATATAGGTGAGTTTGTCGGAGATGACTCTGGGCTCCTCATATATGTAGTGGACTGGCTTGCCCTGCTCTTTCTACTGATAACACTTTGTATATATCTCTCGCATACCCTTGATACACCACTGACTGGTGAGAGAAGCAGTTGGAGATGGTGATGATTGGGGTACATCACTCTATCTCTAATCCATCCTCTGAGCCTCCTTCAGAGCTGGACTACTATCTGGATAGAGTCATCTTGGTTAAATCGCTCCCATTGCTGCCTCCCTCATCAGACTGGGGAGTGCGAATAATAAGAGCCCGAGTCTGTCCAGCTCTGGCAGCAACTCTAGTCTGTGGTTGATCTATCTTTAGGTCCGGGCTGATGCCCAGCTCCTCTACTGATCTGCTCGGAGTTGGGGTCTGCTCACCATATGAAGACTCATCTCTGATCCTCCTCCGTAAGGCTAGGATCTCATCACGGTTGGATTTCAGGGCCATAGTACCTGAAACATGGACATATACACACCTTGGTTAGCCCCACAAATCAAAGATTGGAATGCAAAAATAATTTGAATTAAGTTGTAGAAGGGTTCTACGAAAGCACCTTTACTGGCTGTAGTTGGTACAACGAGCAGTAAAGAGCTTTCGTAAAGTAGTGGTTTATATAATTTTTGTCACTGGTAAAGTCTACGAGACCAGGTATGACTCATAAAGTGATTTACGAGTCGTAAGTTGGATTGCAGAGATTTCCAGTGAGTAAATCTATTCTAGGCAAGGATCTACGAGACTGAAACGACCCCAAAAAGTATCTCAAAATGTGCCTCGGAAGTGCCCAAAATCGTAATTTCCATATGTCTCAAAATCTATGTGTGATATAAAAAATCTGACTTCATATTCTTATTCAAGGGGAAACATTGAGTGGGAAATAGGTCTAACCCTGGTTTTAGAGCAAACATAGCAAAATTTGATTTTCCCAAGTTTATGCAAAACTGTGTGGGTTCGCATTGGTACCACGACGTGCCTCCTCCGCAGATCAATGTTATTTTCGCACAGTTTTGTTGTTTCGGTCCAAGGCTTTTAGGTCTTGGTGTTAATCCTTCCTATGCATAAAAAACACCTATACTTAGTCATTTTCAATCCCATATCATTCAAGACTTTCCCCAAAACCCTTTCTAACACTTAGCCAAATATTTCACCTAAATCCAAGTGTCCCAAATTCATTCCGGATCTCAAGTAATTCATTCAAGCTTCAAATCTCTCATTCAAATTGTCACGCCCCAAAGTCCCGTAGGGCGGACCGGCACCCGTTGCCGATAAGGCTTGGGAGAACCAACCTGTAACTATATGCGTTCCATACATATTATAAGGGGTTTCTACCTTTAACATGCCTTAAGCAGATAAACAGTGATAACAA
>JAPFFP010016033.1:0-16767 GCA_026153255.1 Solanum medicagineum
AGTCCAATCTCATAGAAAAACAACATACGGGCAGCAAGCGGACAATTATAAACCCTAGCGCATTCCTTCAACCTTTCTGCCCCTAATCGTATTTTTCTAATACAAATTTTCATGTGCACATCATGTAAAGACTGTTTTAGTGCCAGAACAACCTTACAATAGCCCACAAAGCACAACGCATAATAATTCTACACAACCTAAAAATGGACAGCATAATGTTTCCTTCCTTCGCTACATTTCGACGTCGACAATTCCAAACGTATTCCAACTCTAATCAAACTGTTCCAGTAACATTTACACAAACAAACTGCCTTGAACCAGTTTGATAACAGTAACAAATCAGTCATTAAGGACATGAGGCAATAGCCTTCTATCCAACACCCACAAGTTCATATTAAGCACACAATTGCGATATCATATAAGGACTCACTTTTGTAGACTGTAAAAATGGTTAATCAGCCTTTTTATATTACTGTAGGACCAACCTTTGTTAAAGACATAAGTATTACTTCATAATAAAGCCAACCAACAAGAGAAAAACCTCTTAATTAACAAGAAACGGTTATAAGAATCCTCAGCATACTAGCTGTCCAGAATTTCTAGCACAACACACTAGCATATACTTCTTGTTTTTCATAAGAAAACCATACTAAACACATGTGTAAACTTACTTACCACTTACTTCAAGGTGTAGGGCTTATCCAAGAACCCTAGAAGTCCCTTTTAGCTGCTTTACAAAGTTAAGAAAAGTTGAGAGGAAATAGAGAGAGCAATCTGATTTTGTGTGTTCAAGTTAAGAAATGAATTGTGGAGCTACTTTTGAGCCCTTTATAAAGGGGTCTTTGGCCAACTTACTGTTGACATTTTGACCACCTTATACCGCACATTAATAAGCTGCTTATCCAGCGGCTTGGCCCTTACACTTGGGCCTAAATGGGTCTCCAAGTTGATGGGCTTGGGCTTCTGATTTCCCAACTTTCTCTTCACTTAGTTTTGGACCCAAATGGTTAAGTGTGTTGTGATGTTTTTGGGCCTTTTTTATTATGTTTCTTGGGCTGAAAATTTAACCCATTTATGATGCTAAAACATGAGCTAAAGGTACACCCCTAACACGAACTTTATTCATAATCGGACCTGGACCAATTCGACGTTGAGCCTCGTCTCCGTTTAGCTAGAAAATTTAAGCTAAGCAAGTAGGTGACTCACCTGCTAGCTTACTAAGTCCTACAAGAACCTCAATTCTCTCAATTCATTTAAGATGGTAATCTCCTCAATTCTGCACAAAACATGTATGCACTCGACCCTCTTAAGCGTTAGACCTACATATAGCCCATTAACACGAGATTCAAGCACTTTTAAAATTTCGTGGTAATTTAACCAAACCCTTTCATGTTTCATTTGTATAGTACTAGTATTGTAAGGTGTGGGGTGTTACAGCTAAGCACCCACAACATGGGGTTGTGGGAACCATGGGTAGTTGACTTGAAATAACTTAGGTTTATTACATTTCTACGATTCGGGTTTTGCATGTATTGTCAGTTTCCCTTTACTTTACTATTGTTTGGTGGTGGCCAATACCAAATGCCACCTACTATCACGATCCAAACAAAGGTAGTGACAAATAGGTAAACGGAAATAGATGATAGAATTCAATTGATATGTTCTCATCTAATCAACCAAGCCTAACCAAAGGGAGGTTGATTGGGACAATAGGTAACGGTTAGTTGGCACGCCATGGTTACCGACCAAGCGCCATTGTTAAATTCGACCTTCACCTTCACAAGAAGGTTGGATGAACCTAAGTTATCGTCCTGTATGCAAATCACCAAATGTAGTTATATTACCTAGGGTAATCGAGTCGACAAATAATGGGGAACACAATTCCCAAGTTGACCCTAAAATTGAGTATTTCTGCGCGTTATAGTTAGTAGTAGTTTTATTTTGGTTTTGAATCACAAACCACCACCACCCTATTTAGAGATTCTAGTCATAAATACAAGAAATGATTAGTGGTGAAGTCTTGTAATCAAGCCCTGTATTCCCTATGGATTCGACCCTAACCTCAGTTAAGTTAATTGCTTATGACAACCGATTTCTTACTGGAGCTTGAACATAATAAGAAATCATGGCATCGTTGCTAGGAAATACGACTATGTTTTGATTTGATTTCACAATTACTTAGTTTTGGTATTGATTTCTAGAATCTTATTTATTTTGTTATTTTTGTTCATTGTTGGCTAGTTGATTTCAGGTATAGGTTGGCTAGCACTATGACTGAACAAAAGTTCTACATTGCAAAAAACTTATTGGAAGCTTTGCAAAAGCGAGCTCTATCTTATGGTCAAGAGTTCGAAGATACCCAAATCCACCTAAAAAATTTCTGTCAAATGTTGATGGGGGTCCTTAGGACAAGACATCCTACTTAGGAGGCCGTGACTCTTCAGGTTTTCGCCATGACTCTCTGGAATAAAGCTGTAGAATGGTGCTCAATCCTCCCACATGATGTTTGCTCAAACTAGGGGGGGGAGTATAGAGAGTCTTCCATATGATCTTCTATAAGACGTCCAACAAGCAAAAGCTACAGAACAACATCTCTAATTTCAAAAGAGAACCAGGAGAACCTTTGGTAGTGGCTTGGGAGAAGTAAAAGCAGTGCTTAGCAGCAAATCAGAACCATGGTCTTAATGATGATGAATTGGCTACTAGTTTCTACCGAGCACTAACCTCTAAGCAATAAGGGCAGGCTGGCGCACTATTTGGAGAGGACTATTGGGAGTTCGCAAGACGACTATTTAATGAGATCACTAAGATTATGGATAAGCTATCTGCAGTTGCCCAAGCCTACCAACCCCTTCAAGGGCATGCAGGACCAACTACTAGTGCATCTATGGGAGCCTCTAGTAAACCTTAAAGCAAAAATGTTACACATTGGATAAGGTTACCCCACCAGCATTGTACCACTAATAAATTGACCCGGGTTGAGTATATGCTTGAACAAGTCCTAATTAAGGAATGAGAAAGATGACATTGAAAGGGAGATAAAGTTTGATGTCCTCAAATGTAACTACATAGTGGAACAACAAACTATATCAATGCAAAGCCTTGGTGATAGGATAGAGCAGCTTGCTGAGCAACTAGATCAATGCAAGAAGAACAAAGGAAGAGTAGAAGGAGAAGTGATGGAACTCGTGGAGAAGTCTGATTATCCATGATGACAAAGTCAAACCACGACATTAAACAAGGCGCTTCTTGGGAGGCAACCCAAGCATCTTTTGTGTATCATTTTATTTTGATACATTCTATCATACTTAACATGTTAGTTGGTAATTTAATATTATGTTGTGATTGTTGAGAGTTAGAACCCGTAAAATCAATTGACATTTTGGTGTATTTTAGGTAATAGAATGTAGGAACAAACCAAGACCTGACGAAGGGAAAACGTATGCTTGGATACAGCTTCTACGAGCAGGCCTATGAGTCTTCATGAATGTTACAACTTGTAGTCAGGCCTCGTAGAGGGAAACAGTGAGCATTAGAAGTTGGTACACATACTATGAGCTAACATTATGATTTGTAGGTCCTCCATGAGTCATTAGTGGGGTTCGTAGTGCTTTGGTATGAAGTCATATATTTTGCTAAGTGTTGGGTCTGCTACGACATCGGGACCTACCCGACATATAATTTCATAGGAATCATAGTCGGGGTTTTGTAAGACCAATTATCAGAATTATAAAAGGCGAACCACTTTAAATATTAAGAGACTAACGTCTCTCGACTCTTCATGTCCCTTCATGAAGCGTTCCCTTTCAATTTATAACTCCCCATATCATTCGCTTTCACTATTTCATTTATCTTTACATCTTACACCCACAAAAGATCCTTAGCAATATAATTGTGCATCAAGAACTCTTCCGATTTTTCTTTTTCTCATCATACATTCACATATTCATCTGGTAAGTTCTTGCGATAGAATTTACTTTATCTCTAAAATAGTCTTGTCTTACGGAGGTTTGAATGAATACCTTATGATTTTGATTGGCAAAACCTTGTGATAGTGATTGTTGAAGTAGGAAAACCATGTTGCATAACTGTCTATGTCCCTACAATGGGTTGTATCTTGAATTTTACCTTCGTTGGGTGACCTTGATGGCAGGTATTATGGCAATGTGCTTTGTTCTATATTCTATGAGTCCTTATCTTGCGGAAATTATGTGGGCTTGAAATTGTTGGGTTGGGGGGTTTTATACTCCTCTTAGGGTAATTTACTCATGTGTATCCCATTAATGTGCGTTGATGTTTTTAAAATTAAATGTGTTTTCTCCATATGGGGGGAAATTCATGTTTTTTTTAGATGATTGATAATGAAGAGTGTTTAACTTGCAATAGTATTGCCTATATCTGTATGTGTATAAACTCTTATGCTTTCTGATTGGTTGTTGGTTGTTGTTGAATTGGAGGCACCCTGGGTGGTCTCTACTACGTGACCCCACTACGAGTCATAGTGGCTCTTTGTAGCAAGCATTAGTCAATCTTAACATTCTCCATGCGAGACTCACATACGACTCGTTGCCCTTGTCACGAGTCCTAGTGGTGGTTTTGTGGCCTTGATCTGAACTCTCGAAATTCCTTCGAAATAAGATACTAACCCCGCTTACGACTCATAGCGCACACTACAAGTCATACCTGCGTCTCGTACCTACTTCTACAATACATTTCCCTTAGTTACCTTGTTGTTACGAGGCTACTATACAACTCATACGTTGTCCTAAGAATTGTACTTACACCTTATATTTGCATCCCTAAACCTGGTTCGGTTTGCTTTTACACAGGTTATCTTAATGTTCTTGTTTGATTGTTTCATTTGTTACTTGTTTGATCGAAACAAAACATCATGGGACTCTTGCGTCAATATGTTGATGATTTTTTATAAATAATATCTTCAAGAGGTTGAAGGGGTGCTGCCTCAGATTATGGTCATCACCTAAGAGATATGTCCTCCGAGGATGATTATCTAATTAAAGTGATGAATGTGCACCCTGACCTTGAGGCTTACGTTCCCTTAACATGATCATAATCAACAAGAGTACTGATGGAAGTGGATAGCTCCTCCCAGTCTGATGAGGTGGGTGAATATGACGGGTCAGATGATGATGACTCCACATCTGACTCTGGTTCTCATGAAGTATCTCAGGCTCAGAAAGAAGAGAACACTCATCCACAACCAGCTGATTTTGCATACACCATCACCTCCACCGACCCACAAAACACAAGATGATATGTCCTTGGAATGAAAGAAATCTATGATAAAGGACTGGAACATAAGAGTCAAGGGAGGCTGATGTGAAGGTTCCATGAGGAAGCTAGGTCGAAAGACTCAGGGTTGAAAGGTGTGCCAGGTTTAGAAGATGACATTGATTGTCTTGGGTTAAGATGGTTATCACAAGTGTTGGGAAAGTATGCCCCTCTCTTGGTCCGAGAATCTATGCCTCTTACCATGCGATTGTACGTGGCAACCTTTCGAGGCTCATGAATCCCATTGATGCACCACGGTTGAGTGAAGTCATGGTCAAGTATGAGGTTGTCCACATCTCAGCAGAGACTATTCGAAGGGTGCAATTCGGACCTAACTACAGAACCCCACACTCCATAGCAGAATATGATCATAGGATGGTAGAAATTAGGAAAGCAGTTTATAAAAATGATGTCGGGCTAAGAATGGAGTTATAAAGGTGGATAGCGGGACAAAAATGCGAGGAAGGTATTGAGCCGATATGGGTTACAAACCATGCCAAATGGATCCAGAAGGCCTATCTTTCATTTAGGGAAAACTTTTTGTGGTGTATTATCCGATGGCACATCAAACCCACATTTACAGATAATGTGATCACATTGGAGAGAGCCGTGTTGTTTGTGAGAATTTTGGTGGGGTATGAAATTGACTAGGCTCATGTTATGGTAGAATAGATCCACAAGTTAGCCATCTGCACTTAGCAAGAATTTCCATTCCCCATCCTGATTCATAGATTATGCAAGGAAGTTGGTGTGCGGATTTCTCTCCACTTGGACCCTCATGTAGAGGCTTTTGAGTACAAGTGACCCTAGCCTAATAAAGGCAGATGAGAACCCAATAGCCCTACAGAGAGTTATTCCTCCAGCTATCCCAGAGCCATTTACGGTAGAGCCTTAGATTCCAGGTTCACCTCCAACTCATGTTGACACTACTCTGGCTACTGCAGAGCCTACAATAGCGGTCGAGATTGAGTCTACAACATCTTCCAGTACTCCAGCACCAGCAACATCTTGTTTATAGGTTGACCCTCTTTCCTCTGTTATTGCATTTCAGGCTTTATTACATAGGGTGGCTGTAGCAGATGGCAGGCTACGGGAGTTATCAGTACCGGTCCGACCATTGATTGATCAGACTGTTCGAAACTCTAAGGAGAGAATGTGGGCATTTGCCAGAGATTTAGTTGATGAGAGAGTTCGAGTGTTGGATTCCTCGGTTGATGCGTTTGAGGCTATAGTCCACAAGAGGCTTGATGGAGCTAGGCCTGCCGACACGAGTGTAGTTACTGAGGAGTTGGCCAAATTCAAGGTCGACTTATAACAGATGTTGGTAGCCCCTGTTCCAGCCCCAGAGGTAGCACCGGCAGATATGAGGCATTGCATAGGCTCACCGATTGTCCAGACACCCGTGGGAAGAGGCCCCTTGATCATAGTGATGACCCAAAGCCAACCCCGAAGAAGCCGAGACAGGAGGAGGAGCCCATACCTGAGAAGGTGGTGTAGGAGTTTCTTTTGTTGGCGACTATTCAGAGAGAACAAGCACAGCACACCCTACCTAGAGAGGATACTATCGGTACTGCTATAGAGGAGAGGCAGCCCCAGGACCCAGCAGATCAGCCCGAGATTAGTGCTTGAGCACCATGATGTTTGACTTCTTTTGACCCTTGTTCTCATTTTGTCATGTTGAATACTTTGTTCTATTTTCAGACAATCTTTTTTAATATGTTGGTTTTTGGTTTTGTTTAAATATTCTTCTATTGGATGTTATTTTTATTTATATATTGAATGTTAAATTGTTGTTTCTAATAGATGTATGTATATATTTCTATGTTATCGTGTTTTGTTTTAGCTCTTGTCTTTACTTAGAGGACAAAGTAACCTATTCTGGTGGGGTGTGGGAAGTAATAGATTAAGGTAAAGTCTGAGTAGCGTCAAGTCCATAACTTCCCCTATTTTTTATCACAAGGTCTTCTTGCCATGCTTCTTTTTTCTTGTGGATGGTTACTTTTCTGTTGAACAGGCATGCTTGGGTGGTGTAGATAATGGGTAAATTCGTAGTAGTGTTAGCTATTGGCATATACATAATTTTTAGATTTGTTTTTAATGTTTTGATGAAAACTTGGGTACCCTCAAAATTTTTGAGGTTGTGATTATTGATGCTTTCATACATTTTTGAGTGTCTGGCAATGTTTCTTATGATATTGTGAAGGTAAGCAAAGACTTAAAGAATGACCTGTGAGTCTATACTTGATTGTGGATGCAATTGCCATGTGTGTTGTGAGCTTCTTATATGGGCCCAGAACTTGCCTTTTTACATTAAAATTGATTTTGTGATATGGTGGATATGGAATGGATCTTAGGCCTTTGTTCTTTGAGTAAACCCACTTTTAGCATAAATGACCCACCAAATGAGTGAGTGAATCCCTTGTTCCAAACTTTTGAGCTTATCAAAGTACTCATTTTTCCTTGATACATTGCTAGCTTAACCTTGTTTGATTATGAACCTTGATATTGGCCCTGGTGTATCCTTGAACATGTGAACCTTGGCCAAAGGCCTAAGTTGATGGTGGCTATAGTTGGTGGCCCTGGTTTGAGGAATAGATATTGTGTACTTCACCTCAGGCTAAAACCATAAGTTGAAGGTGGCCCTTATTGTGGTAAAGTAATAATAGTAAGGTGGTTAGTTGGGAAATCAACAAAGAAATGAAAAAGCATGAACCGAGTGAAGAAAGTGAAAAGAAAAGTGCCTTGAATTGAGATAAAGTAGCAAAAATGTGTTTGAAATTGAGGTACAGTTGAAAAAGAGAAAGTAAGCACTTGAGAAAAGTTCAAAACAAGAGAATAAGGTGGAGTGATTAAAAAGGCTTGGATTATGAAAGCAAAAAGTGATGGCAAACATGGTTCGAGAATAGCTTTTAGTCACTATTTACCCAAAATACCACACAAAAGCACCGTGAACCTATGTTACAAGCCTATAAGTGCTAAAGTAATCTAAATCCACTTTATCACAAGCCAAAAGATGAGTATAGAGGCAAGCCTATGGTGTTGGTCATCGAATTTCAATTGTGAGAGTGAGAATGCTTACTTAGTCCCTGAATTCTAAATGTTTTTGAGTGAGTATGAGGGACTTGTTTCCGGTGAGGGCATTTGCACTACTTGAGTAGCATACGACTATACCAGTGATTGTGGACGATTGATGCTCCTTAGCTTGTCATAGTTGGATTGTCAGGTATATCATTATGTTATTGTTGGCTCAATAACTTTGCAACCTTTTTTAGAAAATAGAATTTGGTACCTAGATCAGAGGAGTTGATATATATGTCATTAGTATAGCTACTATGTATTTCTTTTTGTCTGTGTAGATTGAGTCGTCGCTTGAGGCCAAGCAACAATTCTAAGTTGAGGGTGCTGATGTGGTGTTAAAATACAACACATTTGGTGCCTGAAACAAGGGATTTTGTGAGTTCTTAAAATGACTTTTATTGTTTTGATGTGTTTTTGTGTTAATCTTGCAGAGAAGTTAGGTTGGCAAGTTGTAGATTTTGCTGAACTATAGGCCTTACGAGCCCACCTACGAGTTGTAGGGTTATGTCATAGAAAGAATTAGAGACCAAAATTTAGAAATCTGCTAAGTGGAGGTCACCCCTACAAGGCCATCATAGGAGTCGTAAGCCTTACCAAGACTTGTATAGCTTGACTCGTAGCAAGAATCAGAGAGCCAAGATGTTGGACCAAATACTGAAGGCCAAGACTACGAGAGGAACATACGATTCATAGTTCAAGCAACGAATCATACCTATGGGTCGTACCAGTTTAGTCGAAGATTCCAAGAATCTGATACGTGACCCCAACTATGACTCGTAGGTCATCCTACCAGTCGTAACTGCGAGACTCATCAGCTGCCAACTGTCCTTTCTATGTAAATTCTAGGGTTACTTTATAAATACTATATATAGTTTAATCTAGATTTTTTAGAACACTTCAACTAGCAGACGAGCTACAGTTACATTTTAAATTTTTTCTTAGTTTTTAGAGTAGTTTATTTTTCCCTCTTGGAAAACCCATTTTGGGGATTGCAAATCTTGTCTTGTACTCATTCTTGATCAATCAAGCTTGTGGGTTTGCAACTTGTGGTTCCTATTTTCTTCATTGGTATTGGTAAAGCTCTCGTATATGTCTATCATGTGCATTTTTGTGTGTTTTTCCATAGCCATGAGTAGCTAAGCACCACAACTTGGGGTTGTAGAAACCATGGGTAGTTGACTTAAAAAAATTGTTGAGGCCTCACCGGGCTTTCATAAATAAGTATCTCAACAATCAGTATTTCTTATGAATAGTAGGGCCCTAGGTTTATTGCATTTTTATGATTGGGAGTTTGCATGTATTGTCTGTTTCCCTTCATTTTTGTTGTTGGATGGTGGTGGCCAACACCAAAACCCACCTACAATCACGATCCCGACCAATCTAGTGACGAATAGGAAAAGGGAAATAGATGAAAGAATTCAATTGATGTGTTCTCGTCTAATAAACCAAGCCTGATTAAGGGGAAGTTGACTAGGACAACAGGTAACGGTTAGTTGGCACGCCATGGTTGTCGACCAGGCGCCATGGTGAAATTTGACCTTTACCTTCACAAGAGGTCTGGAAGAACCTAAGTTACCATCCTGCACGCAAATCACAAATTGTAGTTATGTTACCTAGGGTAATCGAGTCGACGAACCATGGGGAACACAATTCCCAAGTTGTCCCCAAAATTGAGTGTTTTTGCGCATTATAGTTAGTTATAGTTTTATTTTGTTTTTCAATGACAAACCCTCCCCCCCCCATTTAGAGATTGTAGTGATAATTACTAGAAATGATTAGTGGTGAAATCTTGTAATCAAGGCCTGTATTCCTTGTGGATTCGACCCTAACCTTGGTTAGGTTAATTGCTAACAATGATCTCTTTCTTATTGGAGCATGAACATCATCATATACCATCAATAACTTGAGAATCCTTGTCAAGATATTTTATCAAACACTTGGTGGGTGTGTAATGATAGTTCAAAATCATGCAATTCAAGAGTGAAATAATATGAGAAAACTCAATTTAAATCAACCCACAAACACAAAGTAAAACCCTCATGTAAGATATCTTGAAATCACTCATCGAATCTCATGATAGATCAGAGTTTCATAGCTCAAAATATGCATAGTCACAATAGACACACCATCTAATAGTATAAGATTGAAATAGTTAGACATGTATTTCCAATTCATAAACCACAACATATTTTATAATCATAATCCATAATAAGTAATACCCGTAAGTAATACAAATTAAAAATATGAAATTTTCATAAAAAGGTAGATTGGACTCCATGGGTGAAAGGACCCATTGGATGAAACCCACATACCACAAACTTGGGTTTTCTTGATGTAGACTTGAAGGAGACTTGAAGCTTAAATGGAGTTCTTGAGATTCAGAATTAATCTTGGGACATTTGAATTCAGATGAAATATTTGGTTAAGTCTTGGAAATGGTGTTGACTGATATGGAGTTGAAAAATGGCTATGTATAGGTGTTTTTACGCTTAAATGGGCATGGGACCAAGACCCTATAGCATTAGGCTGAAATAGAAAAATTATGGACATGATAACATTGCTCCGCGATATGTCTTGTCATGGAGCCAACGCGAATGCCCACTGTTTTGCGAAAAGTTGGTGAAAATCATTTTTCGCTATGAGTCTTCTAAAATCAGGGTTAAGCCCATTTTCTACTCAATTTTTTCCGCCCAATCAAGAATATGAAGTTTGATATTCGATATCATGAACAGATTTTGAGATATATGGAAATTATGATTATGGCCATTTTTGAGGCACATTTCCAAGGAATTTCAAAGAGATCAACATGAATTTTGTGGTAGGGTTGCCCAAGACTAGGAGACACTTAAACTCTATATGGGTAGTTGTAGATAGAATGACAAAGTTGACTTACTTTCTACCGGTAAAGACAACCTATGGTGCGGAAGATTATGCCGTATATTCATGAGTTGGTTAGAATGCATGGGGTGCGCTTGTCTATTATTTTAGATCATGGTGCTCAATTCACTATTTATTTTTGAAGGTCCTTCCAAAGAGGTCTTGGTACCAAGGTCAAGCTTAGCACGGATTTTCATCCTCCAACGGATGGCCAAGCCGAAAGGACTATCCAAACTCTTGAGGATTTTCTTAAAGCTTGTGTTTTTGAGTTTAAGGGTAGTTGGGATGAACATCTTCCACTTATTGAGTTTGCTTACAACAATAGCTATCACTCTAGCATTGGCATGACTCCTTTTGAAGATTTATATGGTAGGCATTATAGATCCCCAATTGGCTGGTTTAATGTGGGAGAGATGGCTTTGTTAGCCTCGGATATTGTTATGGAAGCATTGGAGAAGGTGCAGTTGATAAGGGAAAGGTTGAAGATAGCCCAAAGTAGACTAATGTCCTACTCCGATGTGAGAAGAAGAGATCTTGAGTTTAAGGTTGGTGATTAGGTTTACTTGAAGGTCTCAGCCATGAAGGGTGTGGTCCGATTTGGCAAGAAAGGGTAATTGAGCCCAAGGTTTATGGGTCCTTATTGAGTCTTGAGGAGAGTTGGTAAGTTTTCCTATGAGTTGGAGTTGCCAAAGGAGATGAATATGGTTCATCCAGTCTTCATGCTAGGGAAGTGTGTAGGTGATCCAAATGCTATAGTGCCCTTAGAGGTTATGGGTATTATGGAAGATAATTTAGCCTATGAGGAGGTCCCAGTGGAGATATTGGATAGACCAGTGAAGAGGTTAAGGAACAATGATGTAGTATACGTTAAGGTCCTTTGGAGGAATCAACAAGTTGAAAGTGCAACATGGGAAGCCGAGGCGGACATGAATAGCGATACCCATATCCTTTCCACTCTAGTCAAGCCGAAGGTAATAATTTAATTCTCATTTATGATTTCAAGTCTTATGTTTTAGCCCTCATGTCAGTTTACATGCATTCATGTTCATGGTAACAAGTTTATAGAGGTTTTTGACACTTATGTTTGGAATTTTTGAAAAATGATGTTTAAGTGGATTTGTTGCATTCATGTTGGGCTGAAATCTTTATGTTTACTTCCCTTACACATGTTTCTTTGACATTTAGGGATGAATGTTTGCAATGTGGAGATATTGAAACACCCTTCATGTGCTTCAAAATGTCCTATAATCGAGATTTCCATATATCTCAAAATCCTTGTGTGATTTCGAAATCCAACTTATATATTTTTGAGGGGGGCGGGGGAAATTGGGTGGGAAATGGGTATAACCCGGATATTAGAAGACCTGTAACAAAAAATAATTTTCACTAATTTTCAAATTCAAGTGGTTGTGCCGCACCTTGGCCGAGACGCGTTAAGGGTGCGGAGCAGTGTATTTTTCCAGGCACGATTGGTCCGTGTCTCGCTAGGGGCGGGGACCAGTGTAACATTTTCCTTGGTTTTCTTATTTCGCACAAGGGCATTGGGGTCATAGCCCTATGCCCACTTAAATATGAAACCTCCCATACTTAACCATTTTTCAACTCTATAGCTCATAATACCCTCTCTAAAACCTTTCGAAGACTTTATCAATTCTCTCATTCAAATCTAAGGATTACAAGCTCAATTTTGGAACTCATGGACTCAATTCAAGCTCTACGTCGAATTCATGTTCATTTCAAGGAATTCAAGGTTTAAGGTATGTGTGTCTTCATCCATGGGTTCTTTCACCCATGGAGCCCAACCTTTTCTTTTTACGAAAATTGCATGTTTTCAAGTTGTATTAGCTATGGGTATCTCTTATTATGAAATATGAACATGAATCATGTTAGGGTTTTACCAAGCATTGGTTGATTACGCATGAATGTTTATTTCAAGCTTATTCCATGAAATGGTGTTGTCTATTGATACTATGCTTGATTTGAGCTATGAAACTTTGAGCTATAATGAGCTTTTGTGATGGATTTCAAGGTACCCTACATGAGGGTTTTACTATAATATTGGTGGGTTGATTTGCATCGACTTTACTCATCTTGTTTTAATCTTGAATTGCATGAGTATCATGAACCCACCATGTGTTTGATAAAGTGACATGACAAGAAGTCTCAAGTTATTGATGATCTATTGCAAGATTTACAAGTCAAGTGACTTCATGATGATTAAGGACTTACAAGCATGTATTGAATTCATGAAAAGTATCTATGATGTTGCAAGTATCAAGTTTACCCCTATTTCAAGATTTTACATCTTGTGAGCCATTCCTGTTAATGCAAGGGTTCATATATGATTATAGTCTACTATTATGTTCAAGTTAGGCTCACTAGTAGAGGTCAAGCATATTTATGAGCTACTCAAGTCATGTTCTTACAAGCTATTCATGTTATGATTAAAGTATGATTATTTCAAGTATTCCATGGGATTTGACTTAGCACCGATTGAAGCTTTAGATGGGGACTTGACTCAAGGGGTCCTTATATAAAGTCGTTAGTTTCTAAACTATGTGCCATCATAGGATAGTGATTATTACCTTTGCAATACTAGTGGATCCAGCTAGCTATACCACATCTTGTCGAGGGGCTGACATGCCTCGGAATAATCATTGTATTGTTTACCATGGCAAGTAAACCACACCTTGTCGAGGCAGTGACATGCCTCGATCACCTTGTCAAGGGGGTGACATGCCTCGATCACCTTACCAAGGGGTTGACATGCCTTGGACTCCAAGTAGTAGCTCACTTGGTCTCTCTCGGTTAAGGTCTCTTCCCACATATGCATTATGTATTATGCAAGTTCAATGTTTTACAAGTAGGTTTTTTTTTTTTTTGCAAGCATTGATCATGCTGCCATGTTGAGACTACATATCCATTGCTTATTATTATGCATTTTGAATATATTGGCTTATGTCTTTGTTGCATTGCACCCTGCATACTAAGAACATTCAAACGTACTAATGCATACTGTATGCCTACATGATATGAACATTTAGGAACCGGAGTTTCTTTTGATCATCCTCCTCCACGTGGCTAGTTTTGTTCTTGGAGAAAGCTATGGTGAGTCCTCAAGCTCGAGGAAAATATCTACTTATTTCATGTTATGTTGAGACTCCTTCTTATGTTGAATATTTATTATTATGAGGGTGACCCCGGGAATTGTCTTGGCTCCCGCTCCATTCCAAGTTGTGATATGAAGATAAAATTCAGATGTATCAGCAGGTAACAAGAGCACAAGAACAAGTTTTTACACGATCTTAACCTTTTAGCACGCAACTGACCCTATAGAGTTCAAGTCGTGGATCAATATGGAATTAGTTTCTTCAATCAACTTCCTTATGATTTTAAATAATGTAAGAACCATAATAAGAAATTTAAATGCTAATTTAATCTTTAGCACTTTCAACAGATAAAAACTAACAAGATAGATACCAAAAGTGAGCCCCTTTTGTGTAAATCACACCCTTCTTGGCAGCTTGACTGCCTTGCATCGCAAGTAGATTTTGAATTGGTAAATGGAAAACCTAGGCTTTTCAGACTGCATGAAAACTGTAGAAATATGAGTTTAGGTGGAAACAATAAAGAATCACTTCAAAATACCTTTGGTACAATAATTTATAATCAAAACACTGACAACACACACAAATGATCTCTATGTCAAAAAACTGGATAGAACATGTCCTAAATTGCGTCCATTGTTTCGAATTCATAACTACAAAATTAGGTTCCAACATAAACATAAGAGTTGTAACTACATGTCTTGGAGTTGCAAATAATTAAGAACCATCACAAAATACAGCTCATAGACCATGATATACTTAATATACTAACAATAGTACATAGAAGTCTTCTTTAATAGAAAAATCAGCCAGAACTTTAACTGTGTTTTATCCCCTTTTTCAGTACCATATGGAAAATTTTCAAATCTAGCATAAGCATAAATGTTTTAGGTATATGAATAAGCTTTTGAAAACATATTTTCACACTAAAATCTCAGCTACATAAAATGAGATATTAAACAATTACTAAACGTTACACAGTTTCAAGACAAGATTTAGCCACTTACCAATAGGTAGGGAGTTTCTTGAGGTTTTTCTCAAAGGGAAAAGTTCCTTTCATGATACTTCTTAAGCCTACTGATAAGAGGGAGTTTACAAGGTTCCTCTAACTCTTGGAACCGACTTACCTTAGGGAGAAAGATATATTATATTAAGAGCAAATTAAAGAAGCTACCCAAAAGAGGGTGCTACCCAAATTTCATTCTTTCATTCCTTAATCTATAAGTCTTGTATAATATATAAAAGTTCATAAAATTAAACCAAATTACACTAAGACAAACCCCTCCCTATTTTCTTTTTTATGATTCATGAAAATCAGTTCATGTAACAACATAATTTCGAGTCAAAGAGTTATGAAGTAGGGGTTGATTTTATCTCAAGGGAGTACCTTTTTGAAAGTGAATACATTATTTAATATTAAAGGCATTACAATATCCAATTTGGAGTTGAAGAAACCAAAACCTTAGCTTGCACTCTCCTTTTAAGACCTTGAAGAAATTTGTAGGGATTTGAGACTAACAGTGTTTTGGGAATGAGGATGAACGAGAGGAATTAGGGTTAAGAAGGCTAATAAGGGGTACTTTGCAGGTTAAAATGACCTAACATAGGCTTAAAATTCTATAAAAGTACAAAATTGCCCCTTTTAAAATCTGGTCGAACGGGACTACGAAACCCATTTAAGGGCCATAGATTGGGCTTTTGTTTGATAGCTTTTAAGACTTTCAGAGACCCTTCTCTGATTTACATTCCACAGCACGATCTATGGCTCGGAAAAGATTTTATGGGCTATCTGATTAGTGGTAGATTGTATCCCTGAAAGATCCCAATTTCACCAAGTCTTCCCTTGGTTCCAAGATCCAACTTATGGGTCGTGCAATGACTTACAGCTCGTACAAGCTACTAGTTGTCACGACCCAAGCCTAGGGCCTAGATGTGACACGGTGAATAAGGAACCCGATGGAACCCTAAAGAAGCCTCTTAGCATATCAAATTGCACATCCTTGGTCTTGGAAACAAAACATCAACAACCAGAGACATAAATAAGGGAAACGGGACTAAGAGAAGTCTTGATATTTATAAAGCATAAAAGAGTAAGAGCTCATATCATAAGCACATCCTTTGTTCCAACAACACCTCTAAACATAGATTCGAGTGGGGGCCGAGGCATTTTCCGGGATCACCCTCATAGTATCAAGAGTTCAACATAAGGAAATTAACAAAAGGCATGAGTAACACAGAAAGCGTCCTCGGACTTGAGGACTCACCAAAGTGTATCTCCAAAGCACCGAACTAGCCACGTGGAGGATGATTGAGAGTTTCGCCGATTCCTACATGGTGACATCATGTAGGCATAGAGTATACGTTAGTACAGTTGAATGTACTAAGTATGTAGGATGCAATACAACAAAACATA
>JAPFFP010016054.1:0-16763 GCA_026153255.1 Solanum medicagineum
CTTTTTGTTAGTGTGAAATTATATTTTCAGTCTTATCTCAACTAAAAATAATAAAATTAAGATAACTTAAAAAATAAAATAAGTATTCTACTATAGCTAATTAAAATTTTGATTTAACTAATTTCAAAGTAAAATAATATTAGAATATACATAAATTGGACTAAAAATACTCTTTCTTGCTTCTTTTATTACCACAATTTTGATCCACGGCTTCAAATTCAAAGCAAACTTAATATTTAAATTAATATATTTTTAATCACATAAAATACAAATTTGATTATATTTAAATGAAGAACTACTCCTTTATAATTTAGTAAATATTTATAGTCTACTTTATATGCAAATATGTCATCCTTCATTTTATTTGTAAGGTTACTAATTATATTTTAAAATAATAAATTTTTATATTCAAGTAATTAGGAGTGGGCATGGTACGATATATACCGAATACCATATTGAAATCGATTTTTTTCATACCGTGGTATGGTCATTATAGTATTTGGTATGTATTTTGGTGTGACTTATAAGTTTTTTGGATATTCGGAATGGTATTTGTGTAATGACCCTCCGAGTCATTTATATGGTTTTGTTGTTATTATGTTGATTTGAGTATGTGTATAGTAACCTCGGGACTATTGGGGTGATTATTGGTGGATTTTTGAGTTAATCAGAAAGTTATACCCGTAAAAAGAGTGTTCAGCTAAAGTCATAGTAAACGACCTCGATTTGAATTTTGATGTTCCATTAGCTCCGAAACGATCGAATTAGGCTAGGAGCATGTCCGGTGCAATTATATTATGGATTACAAATTTGACCGTTGGAACTAGTTAATAGTTGACCTAGTCGATATTCTCGAGAACCATGACCCATATGAGAACTTTGATAGTGCGGTTAGCTTCGAAACGTCGATTTTGGTCTAGGGCGACCCTTCATTTGATGCCAAGGACGTCTGGATGTGATTTGAGCCCTTGGTCTTTCCGTCAAAAGTTGCGTATAAAGAAGTGGGACCCTCACTTTAGCATAGGAAGCTCAGTTGGAAATTCTGACTGCACTGTTGGATCCAGAACGGGCTGCCATGTGGCGCCATTAGGAGTTGCCACATGGCAAAGGCGTGTCTGCGTGTTGTCATACACACACACACACACACACACACACACACACACACACACACACACACACACACACACACACACATATATATATATATACTAGATAGAAAATGTCCGTGCTCAACACGGCCCAACATGTCGATTTTTTGTGCAATTTTTTTTATAAATATGATTAAAATAATTAGACTAAGTTCGATCAAAGACCTTCATGCTAACACAATAAAACACAATAAGTAGACTAAACTCAATCAAAAGCCTCCATACTAACACAATAAAACATGTCATCTCTGTATACAATATGTGAAATAGAACACAAGAACACTTATGTACATTGTTATTAATATATAATAAGCTTCTTTCATCTGCAATATGTGCATAAGTACATTTGAATTCATCATTTCTTATAAATAAGAGTTGTATTCATCATCTTAGCAAACAACTTTTTTATCATTCTAGAAACCATCATATGAAAAAATTTAGGATGAATATCTGTAAAAGGAAAGTAAATAATAATTAATTATAATATCAAAAATGGACACCAAATTATTCTAAAGTATTGAAAGCCATAATACAATATTATTTTTCCAACGTGACAATCGAGGAGGAGGACTAACAATGCTTTATTAATTGCAAAACATACTGCTAAAAAATACGATATGCAAAACTAATAAGAATTTCAAATGTTAATTCAAATTACCAATTAAAAATGACGATTCAATTGTAGAAGGTGAAGTATAAAAGTCTAGCACCTTAAAAATTTCAATCATTGAAAACTCAAAAAATTCTCAAAGCTTGCACTATAATTGTTTTAGTTTCTCTATAATCCAGGAATCAAAAAGAAAATATAAAGAATAAGCCTTTTATGTGATTTAAAAAATATAAAGATTAAAACTTATATGTGATTAAGTTCGGTAGGTGAGTAGATTTTAATCCAATTCTAAAACTTACGTGATAAGCTAACTCACTATTATGCATAGTTAAGAGCTTATTACTGTTGCAAAGAAAATGAAGTAGGTATACAGGTTTTTAGCTGAAATAAAGAAATATTGTAAATGAAAAATAAAGAAAATAGAAGTAGGTACATGGTTTTTTAGCTAAATTAACAAGAATGAGATCTTTATTATAGACAATAAAAGACTACAATTTCTAGAATTGAGTTGTGTGTAAGTGTCTATTTTTTTTTAGAATAAAAATTTGAATTGAACAAATCAGTGGATATTTGATATGGATATTTATAATTTTTCCTTGTATGATAGACATAATTAAAAATTTGTGAGGATATTTTTAGAATTAAGTTGTGGGTAAGTGTCTTTTTTTAAAATTTTTTAGAATAAAAATTTGGATTGAGAAAATTAACAAATATTTCAAATTGATATTAATCATTTGCGCTTAAATGAGAAGCATAATTACAAATATGTCATTTGTCGTCCATGGGTTGTTAAATTATATAGATAGCCCCATTCAAATAAAACCCTACACACGTGCTAAAAATCCCAAGAGACACCAAGCCTTCTACAATTCTTTCTCAACAAGCACTCAGCGACACAGCAATTGCAATTCAATCTCTTCGAAAACAGAAATTCAACGGCACACGAAAAATTGCGCGCCAAACAAAATCTTCCGCACCGTTTGGATACAAACGGACATACTCTTCTGAAGATCGAAGTTGTATGGATTGTAATCTTTCATATTTTTTTACCTACACCTTCTGGAACCAGAAATATTATTATCTGTGTTTTCAATGCTTCAACAAGTATAAGTTTGACTTTGGGACTTCACTATTGGACTTTATCTTCATAGAATTCGTTCAAATCCTGAGACGTAGCTTTCATGGAAAACTTTGACGATGAATGTGATATAAATGCTCTTGAGGACAGGCATCTCATGGATGATATGTTTGTATTATGAAAGACCGACAACATAAATTTGCAAAGACGTGAACTTTTTGCAGCAAGATATATGAAGTAAAACTATATAATGGTGCCTCACTATATATCTCAATGTGACAGATCTGGAAAGAAGGATCATTCAAATGGTTCGTTCTCAATGTAACTGATCTGGAAAGAAGGATCATTCAAATGGTTGGTAGTCACAATGACCTCTGAATACTTCTGGTCGATTTCCTATATTTTTTTGGTACAGGTTGTTAACTACATCAGCACATTAATGGAAGTATATGAGAAAAGTGCCTGGACTTTGGTCAACAAATTGTTGGCATGTAAAAATGCTATGATGGTAAGTTTTCTTCATCAATAAGCATGATCTTTATAAGATTTCTTTTCTTTCATAGCATAATATGATCTTCATGTAGGAAGATGATGTTACAGCAAAAGAGAAGGAAATTGCACTTTTAATCTTCAAAGAAGTCTCTCAGAGAGGCAAAGAAGCTGTAAATTAGGTAACTGTCATTGAACCAATCTTTCAATCTGTTTTCTTCATAGTTCCATGTAAGGTATATTCGTAGTACATCTTCTATACTGTACACTTGATTTTCATTCATGGCTAGAATTTTATGATTTCTCACTAAAGTTACATTTTTCAGGTTATTTGAGGCACCGATAATATGGCAACAGAGGAAACCAAGCAACACATGACGGAATTGATCAAGAATCTTCACACATTTTCTCTTGAGGTTTAACAGTAGCTACATCAGAAGCTACTGTGACATACACGTTTAGTCTTGTACAGTCAGTAAAGGAATTCTGGAAACATGCCACTACGTGTATAGTTACCAAAATAAAATGTAGTAGAAGAGAAACTAAACAGAATCCATCCAAAGATTTCTTGGTAATCAATAGCATTTTGATATATCTTCATAATCAATAGCCTGGAAAACCTTCCTCTCATATAATCCCCTCTCAATTTGTACTTTAGCACTAAAGTTGCTTGTATCAACTGCTCATGCAGCAACACTTGAATCTGTTTTCATCTCGACATTGCTACTGACACATTTGGCAGTACCATCGCAGCTTCTGCAGGCCATTTGCTTTCATTCTTCGGAGTAAAGAAATCGTTCTTCCCCATTTGAATTTGGGAATTCTCTTGGTGGATTGCGTACTACCGTGTTATATCCCCCATAACCACCCTTTTAACAAAGATGCATCAATATACAGAAGAAAACATGCAGCAAGCAAGCCAGTGATCAAGTTGAGGACCATTGTAGCTCATGATTTCAGTTCGATAAACCAAACATCTACTGAGAAAGTATATTCCATCATCACAATGAAATGAAACGTTTTCTAAGCTTAATCATTATCGTTCCCCAAAAATACAACCACATAAGAGCATGGTGAAATCACAAACGATTGATGAGTTACCAAAAATAAACATCAAAAACAAAAGATTGAGTGGAAACAACCATCACTTATGAGGAAACCAATAATGTGTGTGCAACTGGCAACTAAACCAAGTGGTCTTGCATAGTACAATAAGAAGTCTTGACCAATACTAATTCCTCAGGCATGCATCCTTTACCACTGTTCATTCTGCAATTTTTGACATATGTTCGTAAGCCATAGCGAAATTCTCAGATTCACATAATATTCTATCAATAATGACGAGAAGGACTCAAACTAAGATGAAATACTCCAGCAAACATAACAACAACGGAAGAGTAGGATTTAAATCTAAACAACTTCCAGTAGAAATTACCTTTCTCAAATTATTTATCTTACACCTCACATCAAACGACGACTCTTTAATGTGAAAGATTGGTCCTTTTCCTTTCAGATTACAAACAGAAAAGAAAATGTAATGTAAGGAAGTAGGAGAAAAGATCTCTGAAAAACTCCTTAAATAAGATTTTAAGAATGTCAATAGCACTTTGATATATCTCCATAATCAATAACCTTGAGAACCTTGCCTTCATATATTCCCCTCTCAATCTCTACTGTAACACAATAATTGTCTGTATCAACTACTAGAAGTCTGGCATTTGATCCGCGATATGACCATTAACGATCCTCACAAGACCTCCAATCTGCAAATTTACAGTCTCAACCTCTTTCTGATCAACCCTTACAACATGCTTCATCTCAATCATCTCGATCTCCATAACATATTTATCAACAACCTTACCAACAATCCCCTTTTGCACATTGCTCTTTACCTTTACAATGATTCTCGCGCATAACCAGTAATCCTTCCTGTTGTTCCGCTCCCTTTCTTCCTCTTCCTCTCTCATTATCTCATCCAACACATGGCAAACATTATGGATTTTAGTGCAACAGGATTACCCCTCCCTCTTCTCATTATCCATCTCATCAAACATCGATTTTGAGCATCCTAATCTCCTTTTTGATGTCGACCTTAATGTTAACTTGATCTTCTTCTCAGCCTCCAACTTCTTCGAAGGCAACTCCACAGTATTTGCGCTTCCATTAGGTTCTCCCTTTGCTTCTTCATCTCCCTTTCCTGCTTCTCTTCATCTGCTAAGTCAGACCGATTTCTCTTTTTCTCCCTCATTCTCCATCAATATAAGTAATGAACAAACCTTTTGTGGTCTCTTCAACTTTACACTTCTCTGTTTTCTTCAATGTTAGGTTTTGTGCAGTTATGACCATACTGTTTTGATGATAACAAACATAAGCTAGCAACAGTTTGGAGGAACCAGGTCCAGCGTATGTGCACCAGTGGAGCTAAGCTGAATCCAAGTTGAAGTTGAAGAGTTATTTATGGAAACAAAATAAATATGGGATACGAAGAAGGAAATAACTTTGGAAAAGGACTCCTTTATGGAAAAGAATGACGTGCCCATCTCAAGAAAGGATTCCTACCTGGAAAGTCTTTAGGGTGCGATATAAATACATTCATCAACCCTAGAAGACTCAGCTTTTGCAATCTGATTTCAGCGATCACTTTCAAGCAAGAGCAAGGGCACTTGGCGAGAGCATTCAAACAAGATCTAGAGTTAGGTTTTCTTGATTGTTTAAGTCTGTTTGACAATCTTCTTAGAATCTTTGTTTAGTGACAAATATTGTTAGAAGTTGTTTTTACTTTTCGTGAGTTGTTATTGAGAGTGGGTTTGACTCTCAAGAGTTGAGTTTGTTGCAAGTGGTGTAAGTTGAACATTGCTCGTTTAAAGTTAGTGAAGTTGTTGAAATCCGACGAGTGTAGGTAGTGGTTGTTTCTCCCTTGAGCAAGGAGTTTTTCCACTATAAGTTGTGTGCTTCTGATTACTTCTTTAGCAAACTTACACATACTGTTTAGTGAACCAGGTTCACCAGAAGGTTAGGGGCACCAACTCTTTCAATTGGTATCAGAGCAGGACTTTTCGAAACAAGGTTAGCTACCTCAAAAAGACAATGGCATCCCCACCTACAACACAGGAAGGAGCTGCAGTCTAGACTACAGCTGTTCGACGGACAATACTATGGGTGGTGGAAAACTAGAATGATGAATCATATTGAGGGTGAACATCCTGATCTCTGAAATGTGGTGCTCAATGGACCAACTATTCCAATGAAGAATGCCTCTACTGAAGTAATGGAATGATGCTGACAACATTGCCATTTAGAACAATGCTAAGGCTAAGAAGATCTTACTGTGTGGTATTGGTTCCAATGAATATAACAGGATATCGTCATGCCAAGATGCTAAGCAGATCTGGGATACTCTAGAAATAGTTCACGAGGGCACCTCTCAGGTGAAGAAGGCTAAGATTGATAATCTCAATCGATAGTATGAGTTGCTCAGAATGCATTGAAGGCAAGACTATACATGCGATGGGAAGTAGGTTCTCCACTATTGTTAATGAAATCTACTCCTTGGGACAAGTCATTCCCACTGGGAAGGCCATCTAAAAGCTGCTAAGTGTGTTCCCTGAATCCTGGGAAAGCAAGGTTGAAGCTATCATCGAAGCCAAGGATCTAGATACCATGTCTATGGATCAGCTGTTGATAACTCTGGTTACTTAGGAGTTCAAGAAGAATCAGGAGAAGGAACTCAATAATAAGAGGAAGGATAAGAACCTGGCTCTGAAAGCTGTTGAAAAAGAGGACTATGAAGAAGAAAACATAGCCTTGATCACCAAGAAGTTCCAGCAAGTGCTGAGAAGAGGAAACGCTTGGCAAAGAAGGACCACTTAACGAACAGCTGAGAAAGACCTAAGGGATCAATTATGCCACAAGTGTGATAGCCCTGACTATTTCATCAAATTCTGTCCACTCTGGGCACTTTAGTACAAGAAGAACAATCCAGAGAAGCCCAAAGAAACCAAGGTTGAACCTTACGTTCGAAAAGATAGAAGGATGATGAGTCAGGAGGCAGATCTCCCAGTGTAGAGAGGGCTAGTGGTATTAGCCAATAATCCAAGTGAAGAATCAGACAGTGAGACCCTAGAGAATCAATCTCTCATGGCAGTCGAGGAACCTGAAAATATGACTTCCTCGCTCTCGTCGCCATGGACGAATCTGATGACGAAGGAAGCAAGGAACTGATAACAAAAAAGGCTACAATCAAGGCCGATAAAGCTGAACCTAAATAGGAAAATCTGGCGCTGATGGCTGGAGTAGGTTCTCATGATCCAGATAATACTTAACTAGATAACAAGGTAAGTTTTGAACAGGCTAAAGCTAATATTCATACATATTGCAAGAAAAAGCTTGAGTCCCTATCTCAAGTTCTGATTGAGGCCTATCTGACCGTTTGTGACTCTAGCACTCTCTTTCAGAGGACTATGCACAACTGAGGACCGAAAATGTAGACCTTAAGAACATCAATCAAAAACTACAGTTGGAGATTGATAGTCTCAAGTCCTCTAGGAAAGAGAAAAACGTCATGAGTCAGTCTCAGTTAGAGTTTAAGGAACAGGTCAAAAGGCTAAGGGATGAACTATGTAATAGATCAATAAGAATGAAGCCCTGCAGAAACACCTAGAACAAACCAAAGACAAATTAGAGCACACCATGAAGTGGACCAATGCAACAAGTTTGGTCAACCACTAAGTTTGGAATATGGTTTAGGATCAAAGAACCTAAGACTCATACAACAGATAGTGCAACTCTGTGCACTCTGTGTGGTATGACTAGACATCCTAGGGATACCTGCCGAAAAAACTCTAAGGCCTTCGAAAGCAACATGTCCTATATAAATATTAATCGGGGCAAGGGAATTAGAAGGAGGTATTCTCACAGGAACACTAAAAATAGGTCAGAGAGGAATCATCCCCCTAGAACCAACTGGAATAGGTCTGGAAGAAGGTACCCGCGAAGAACTAATAGAAATAGGTCGGGTAGAAGGAAGGCTTCGATGCCTTACTAGTCTGACTATGTCGATAAACCTACCTTCAGGACTTTTAGAGACAATAGGGACAAAAAGACTTAGAGGGATCTCCTACCTTGGGAAAAAAGGGACCTGATTCACCCTTTTTACAATCAAAAGGGACCCAAGTAGATCTGGGTGCCCAAATCTCAGCTTTGCTAATTGTGCAAGTATCAGTAGAAGGAAAGCAGAAGCAATGGTGCTTAGATAAGGCATGCTCCAGGCACATGACAGGCGACAAATGAAACTTCCTTCTACTGAGTGACTACAAAGGCGAGAATGTTAGCTTTGGTAATGGAAAGCAAGGTTAAATCAAGGAAATTGGAAATGTGGGACCTTCCATGTCACAATGTATTGAAAATGTGTACTATGTTGAGGGATTGAAACATAATCTACTGAGTGTCTCCCAAATGTGCAATAAAGGAAATGATGTGCTATTCACAACATCAAACTGCAAAGTGACAAATGACGTGTCTAAAAGGCTCATACTCAGGGGGAAGAGACACAAAAATGTGTACAAGGTCAACATCAATGGACCTAGTCAACCTGAACTGAAGTGCTTAAGTGCCTTAAGTGATGCCTCGTCACTGTGGCACAAGAGACTAGGTCATGCCAATTTCTCCACCATCAACAAATTGATTCTGAAGAAACTATTCCTTGGACTACCTGAAGGGAAGATCAGTGAGGATCATGTTTGAGGAGCATGCGCTCAAGTGAAACATGTCAGAAGAAGCTTTCAACCAGTTAGGCTGGTTAGTACTAACAGACCTTTGGAACTGGATCATATGGATCTATGAGGGCCCATGAGAGTTCTGAGTAGAGGCGGAAACAGGTATGTCTTTGTCCTTGTAGATGACTTTTCTCGTTTCACCTAGACCTTTTTCTTGAAATCCAAGGATGAAACATTTGATGTATTCTCTGCCTTTGCTAACATGGTTCAAAAGAATTTAGACTATCATCTGATGAGTCTGAGATCAGACCATGGTACAGAATTTGAGAACTCAAAGTTCCTCACCTTCTGTGCTGAAATGGGGTAATTCACAACTTCTCAACCCCCAGAACCCCTCAATAAAATGGGGTTGTGGAAAGAAAGAACAAAACGCTAGAAGATATGGCTAGAACCATGTTGATAGCCAGTGACCTTCCACAAAGTTTCTGGCTGAGGCTGTGAACACCGTCTGCTATCTCATCAATATATGTATGATCAAACCCATTCTAAACAAAACTCCCTATGAGTTACTCAAAGGCAAAAAACCAAACCTGGCACATCTGCGCTCTTTTGGTTGTGTATGCTATGGACACAACAATGGAAAGGATGCCCTTGGTAAATTTGATGCCAGAAGTGATGATGGAATCTTCATTGGGTACGCTTCTCACAGCAAAGCATATAAGGTGTATAACAAAAGAACCAGATATGTAGAGGAAAGTGCACTGTAATATTTGATGAGGCCAATCTAGGGGCCGAGAAAGTTTTCCAGGAACAAGTACAAAAGGAAGCAGAAGCTCTAACCTGGAAGGAATCAGATGATGAGGACTATAGGGAACAGGGAAGTGGACCAAGTCCACCAGATCAAAGCAATGGAGAGAGTGAAACACCCAACCCAGACATGCCTCACACTGAAAATGGCTCTCAAGGAACAACTCCTGCTGCTGAAACTGGTCCCTCGAATGCTACAATAAATAATCTTGTACCTGAGGAAGCAGACAACAATTGGAAGCACAAGAGTTCTCATCCGCTTGAGAACTTGCTGACACCCCTGGATTCAGGCATGTCTACCAGATCAAAACTCAGAAACATGTGTGCCAACTCTGCATATGTAGCCCTGGTTGAATCTAAGAACGTGTAAGAAGCTCTATAGGATAAAGAATGGATTTCTTCTATGCAGAAAGAACTCTTATAGTTTGACCAGAGCAAGGTGTGGCACCTGGTTCCACCTCCTGAACATCAAACCATCATCGGCACGAAATGGGTCTTCAGGAACAAGCTAGATGAACAATGAACGGTCACAAGGAATAAGGCTAGATTGGTGGTGTAAGGGTATAATCAAGAAGAGGGTATTGACTATGATGAGATCTTTGCCCAGTTGCTCGCATCGAAGCCATGCGTATGCTCATAGCCTTTGCTGCTCATATGGAATTTAAACTAAATCATATGGACATCAAGAGTGCATTCCTAAATGGGTATTTGCAGGAGGAAGAGTATGTCAAACAACCTTCTGATTTCAAAAACCATGAGCATCCTGACTATGTGTATAAACTGGACAAAGCTCTTTACAGACTGAAACAGGATCTTAGAGCATGGTATGACCGTCTGTCCAGTTTTCTGCTAAATCATGGGTATTCAAGAGGGACAACTGATGAAACCCTGTTTCTAAAGAAAAGGGGTGCATATGTACTCACTGTGCAGGATTATGTGGATGACATCATCTTTGGCAGAGCTGAAGATTCTCTAGGCAGAGAATTTGCAAACCTCTTGGGGAGTGAGTATGAGATGAGTATGATGGGAGAACTTACTTTCTTCTTAGGGATACTAATACATCAGGGATAGACAAGCACTAGTATTCATCAGCAGGAATACATAAAGGAGCTTCTCACTAAGTTTGGAATGAAGGATGCCAAAGCAAGTGATACTCCCATGGCCACAACTACAAGGCTTGATAAGGATGAAGTAGGAGTGGAGGTAGATGAGACCAAGTACAGAGGGATAATTGGGTCACTTCTATACCTGACTGCTAGCAGACCAGATATAGTTTTTAGTGTGGGAATGTGCACTCGATTTTAGGACAAACCCAAGGAATCGTATCCCAAGGCTGTCAAACGGATTCTCCGCTACCTGAAAGGATCCATGGACCTGGCTCTCTAGTACCTTTCTGGCTCCTCATTTGATCTTGTCAGATTTGCTGATGCTGACAATTCAGGCTACTCTATCGATAGAAAAAGCACCTCAAGAATGACACATTTCCTGGGATCCTGTCTAGTATCATGGGCCACCAAGAAACAGAGCTCGATTGCCTTATCAACAGCAGAAGCTGAATATGTCACTGCTGCCTCCTGCTGTGCTCAACTCCTATAGATCAAATAACAGCTTGTAGACTTTAGAATTTTAGTAGAATGCATTCCCATCATGTGTGATAACACCAGTGCTGTGAATATAGCTAAGAATCCAGTTCAGCACAAGTGCACCAAACATATCGATGTGAGGCACCATTTCTTAAGGGACAATGTGGAGAAAGGACTTATTGAAATGGTCTTATGCAAAATAGAGGACCAGGTTGCCGACATCTTCACCAAAGCCCTGAGTGGGGAGCAGTTTGAGCAGAATCGCCTCCACTTAGGGTTAATTAGGGAGTTCTAACTTGATAATTTCTCTCCCCTTGACTCTCAACTTGATTTTTAAGCACTGTACAATCATTATAACTTGAATAAGCTTGCAGGCTTTGTACTAAGAGAACTGCTAGAGGACACATCAGCTGGTAACTGATGATATTACCCTTACTGTCTATTGCTAGGAGTGAGGCATCAAGTCTGGGGAAATGGTCTTCGCATGCTGACGTATTAGGTACGCATCCGCTCCATCACTTCCACAAGTTTATTGAATGCATATCCAGTGAAAAGTTGTCTGTGGCTTCCACCTAGTTCCATATATCTAGTTCTGAAATTGGCAAGAAGGGCTACTTCTTCAAATAGGCAATGATCTCCATTTCTTAGGAAACCAAGAGTCGCGCCAGTTGCTGTGTCAGGAGATGTCTTTTAAATCCAATCCCGATGTTTGCTCCAACTCTCAAGAAAGCCCCCTTATATCAACTGTGCACTCATATAACCTTCACAAAAAAACCCTTCTTCAAAGTCACTAAATCATCTCCTCATGAAATCTCCAAACTATGGCCTACCTATTAGATTACTCCGACACCGACTCCAACGCACCGACCCCTTACTGCCATAGGACTTTTCTCAAGAGGATCTACACTTATCACCCTCCATCAACAATCGCTCACCACCACCGTCCTCGCCACCAACCACTACAAATGCTCCCTCTCGCTTTTCTCCTTCACCATCTTCGAACTTGCCTCCCTATCAGCCACGCCCCTCGCTGGCCAAACCCTACCAGCCCTCTGTTCCATTACAGATTCCAGACCCTCATCGGCTTATTAATGAACCCTTGTCGTCTTCCATAGACACACCTCCTCTCCGTGTTGTGTCCTCTCCGCCTGCCTCTCTCAGCCCTCAGTCGCCCCCTCTTCTACGGTGCCTCTGTCTGCATCTGAGCCCGCTGACTCTAAGGATGTCATTCCCTTGGCTCAGTTCTGTCGACCTACCAGTCGATGCCCGCCTCCCTCGCCTGCATCTCCCAGCCTGCTGCTCCTCGTCCTCGTGGTCTACTCACTAGGAGCAAAAAGCGCATGCTCGACGCCCCTAATCCATTGTCTAGCCACAAAATGGTTCGTCCAAGTAAGGCTGCTACTTCCCCTTCCTCAGTTGTTTGTGTTCCTTCGTCCCCTGATGACACCCATGCACCTACCTCTCCATCCTCTCTACCTACCTCCCCTCGTGGGAAAAAGCATATAGAAAACTTTAACAAAGTGGGCAACAAGGTCTATTTCTAGGTAAGAAGGTACTTAGAGGCTAGGTGATCCACCCTAAGGTGAGCGATTATCCTTTGATTGTGCAACGATATGACAAACTGGCGTCTCAGGGGTGGCTTGACTTGTTTTGCGATACCACTACACCGGTGTTTAAATTATACACAAATTTGGGTTTTATTATTGGGGATGTGGATACTTCGAGGGTATGTGGGGTTGATATTTTGTTTGATAAGGTTACACTTGGGGAGATTTTACATATTCCTTCGGTGGGGCTGGCAGAGTACACCTAGTTGGAGTACTCAAGGTGTTTGCTGACTTCGAATTTGATGGAGGGGAGGGTTACTGATGTCCCTGTCAAGGTGTATAAGGCGGAGATACCACCTTTCTTCAAGCTATTATTTGAGGTGGTGCACAAGGTGATCCTACCTAGGGGTGAACGCAGGCGTGAGGCTACATTTCGCGACATGGGCATTGCTCATGCAATTGATCTTCAGGAGCCTGTTGACTGGCCTACTGTGATTATGCAGCATTGGCTCGTATTGCTGATCCAGCTAAGGGCCCTCATCAATTGGCCTATGGCAACCTGCTCACTCATGTGTTCCGTGCTTTCAAGGTTCCCCTTAGTGCTGGGAGGACTTTGACCAAGAAGGATATGATTGATCGTCACACTACCCTGGAGTGTCAGGTTGTTCCTCCTGCTGTTGCTACTGCTACACCTATTCCACCACAGACCACTGGTGCTATTAATCAACTAATGCGAGAACTACGTGAATCTTAGGCAGTGCGGGCTAGTCTTCAAGCTAGGATTGATAAACTTCAGAACTGGCTCAGTGCCTCTAGGCTGAGGTTGCCCGACTTAAGGACCATTTCTTCAGCAGCAGGTGAATCATAATCAGCGGCTGGATTACCTTCTTAAGCTCCTAGGCGCAGGCCATTCCCTACCTCCCCCTTAGTCCCTTATTTCAGTTGCTATCCTCCTTTTTTTGGCTTTTGCCACAAACGATAATTTTTTGTTGTGCATAAGTTTTTGTGGATGCTTATGCGAGCACCGGTGCTTGCTTGATATTTTTTCTATGGATATTTGTTTTTCTCACTATTTTATGTTACTCTGGGCTTTATAGATGGCTAATATCCTCAGTTTTAATGTTGTTATATTTTCATTGATCCTGGTCTTTTGCCTGTTGTTTTTTCTTGATTCTATGACTTGTGCTACTGTTTGCTATCTTTTTGTGATGTCAAAAAGGGTATGTTATCTATGCATACAGGTTTGCCATCATCAAAAAGGGGGAATTTGTTAGGTTTTGTACAGGTATGACCATATTATTTTGATGATGATAAACACAAGCCAGCAACAGTTTGGAGGAACCAAGTCCGGCTTATGTGCTCCAGTGGAGCTAAGCTGAATCCGAGTTGAAGTTGAAGAGTTATTTATGGAAAAAAAATAAATATGGGATATGAAGCAGGAAGAAGCTTTAGAAAAGGACTCCTTTATGAAAAAGAATGATGTGCCCATCTCAAGAAAGGAGTCCTACTTGGAAAGTCTTTAGGGTGCGATATAAATACATTCATCAACCCTAGAAGACTCAGTTTTTGCAATCTGATTTTGACGATCACTTTCAAGCAAGAACAAGGGCACTTGGCGAGAGCATTCAAGCAAGATCTAGAGTTAGGTTTTCTTGATTGTTCAATTCTATTTGAAAATCTTCTTAGAATCTTTGTTTAGTGACAAATATTGTAACAAGTTGTCTTTACTTTTCGTGAGTTGTTATTGAGAGTGGGTTTGACTCTCAAGAGTTGAGTTTGTTGCAAGTGGTGTAAGTTGAACATTGCTTGTTTGACATTAGTGAAGTTGTTGAAATCATACGAGTGTAGGTAGTGGTTGTTCTCCCTTGAGCAATGAGTTTTTCCACTATAAGTTTTGTGCTTCTGATTACTGCATTAGCAAACTTAAATGTACTGTTTAGTGAACCAAGTTCACCAGAAGGTTAGGGGCACCAACTCTCTCATTCAAATATTCAACAAACTCACTCAACGTTGCACATTGAGTAGCATTCATATGGACATGATGTCGATCAGGAATGTACTCACTGTATATAACAGTTGCAGCAACATGGTGATTACGCTTCGTATGATCAGGAACAACCTCTCAAACTCCACGGAATAGTTAGCAACAATGCGGTTTGGGTTCTGACCGAAGATTTCCATCTGACATTGCTGAGACTCGCTGGTGTAGTGGCACTTGAATCCATTCTCGTCTCGACGTTGCTTCTCACACATTTGGCAGTACTATCGCAGCTTCTGCAGGTCTTTTGATTTCATTCCCTTGGCAATTGCCTTCGGAGTCAAGAAATCGTTCTTCTCCATTCGAATTTTTAACTAGCAGACAATCACAAACAAAGTTTGGCTCCAAGAATTATGCAATACTTGAATCTCCAACTATGTCATATATATATTCCAACTAGTAGTCCCAAACCTATTAGGATTCCAATCCTAAAAGGACAACGACTATCCTAAACCATTAAGGATTATAGATTGCGTTACTTCTCTACAGGCGCTAACCATCTTTGGAAGAGTTGCACTATTTCCCTCACCTTCTTACAAAATGGTCTAGATTGAATACTTCAATTACCAGGTCATAATGATGAGAGATATTCTGTCGAGCCTGAGTCAGGGTGTTTCAATTTGCAACATGCCGACTGAAATATTTTGCAGATGACAAAAAAATAGTGGTATCCACCAACCTCCAGAGGTACATGCAGTGGTGACCAACTTTAACATATGAACAAAAGTTTGTACTTTTTGATTTCAGATAGTAAGCTATTTTGCCTTTTCTTGCTTGACCTTTTAACAAATTCTCTCAGCTCTCTATTGGCAAAATATATCTGAAAAAAAAATTTAGGAAGCTATGTACCGACGATAAGCATCAACAACCCCTCAGTCCGCTTGAGTTGCAACCTGTAAGAAACTTTTCAATTTTTTACATTTTGTTTTGGCCTTAGATTTATGCTTCAATTAGAATTTGTGCTGCACATTGTGTGCTTCGCAATTCAAATACTGAACTCACTATTATAAGTATATCAAGATATTTAGAGTGAGAGTAAGAAGTATGATAGTTGTTTGGTGCAATGTCCGCAAGACAAACTTATGTGCTTGACAAGAATGGAGTGGTTCAACTCATATATAATAATCAGTTCCAACCTGAAAAGCATATCAATGAGACATTGAAGTTAATTCAAAGTCTTTAAACATCAAGGTTTCCCCTAGTACATTATTTTCCTACCTCTAGCTAAGAGTGGCAAACGAGCGTGTCGGGTCAGATATGAGTCGGTCAAAAATGAGTCAAACAAAAATGTATCAAATATGAGTTAAGAGCCATACTTTAAATGGGTAAAAAGGAGTTACGCAATGGGTAAATATGGATAAATATGGGTATCCATATTACTCAATAAATACCTATACTTGTAGATACTCAAAGTATTTGACCTTCTAAGAATACGTATAGGGTTTGTTTGGTATGGAGAAAAATGTATTCCTAGAAAATGAGTTTTGTAAAAATTCAAAAATTTCAAAATTTAACTTTTTTTAAAAAAAATGAATTTTTAATTTTATTTTTATTCGTTGGAGGGGTTGGGGGAGCGGGGCAGGGGGGGTTGGAATAAAAAATAAAATTTTTAAAATTTGAATTTTTGTTTTTTTTTTGTTTCCGTTTGGGGGAGGGGGCGGGGGGTCGGAGTGGAATAAAATATAAAAAATTTTCAAATTTGAATTTTTGAAAAAAATAAATTTCTAATTCTTTTCGGGGGAGGCTGGG
>JAPFFP010016085.1:0-16760 GCA_026153255.1 Solanum medicagineum
CGTAAACTTATATATAAAATGTATATATATGCTGGGTATATGACAACTTAAGATGGAAACATCATGAAGTGTGTTTCGAAAAAGATTGGTAAGAGATCTGTAATGTTTAAGAGTATAATATTTATATGTGTGTATGTGTGTGTGTATATATATATATAATGTTTATGTGTTTTGAAATGTGAATATCACGTATCAATGCATTGGTTAAGTTGTTTTATATAAAGCTAATAATTGTATACGACTATGGGTGTATATATAGGAGTAATTCAATAATTATATGTTTTTGGTATTTGTTGTATACGATTTTGCCAGTAGTGTATGTTTGCAGTAGCTAGTGATAGTTCAAATACATTATTAATCTAATATATCGTTCTGTATATAACTTAAGGCAGCCAATAAACTCCATAACTGTTTGTATGTTGTTGTTATACACACACACACACGCACACCACACAGATATATATATATATACTTTATGTATATGAATATAAAAGATAATTAACTAAATGAAAGAAAAGCTCCATTGGCCTAAAAAAAACATTTTCCATTGCATTTGCATGCCCAAAAAGCAAAATAACATTAAAAAAAAAATTTATTCTCAGAAAAGAAAAACAACATCAATGTTTCAATAAGAACACTAACATAGAAATTTGCCGTTGCCAAAAAAGTTAATAACAAAAAAGAGTGCACGATGTAATCATCCTACTGGAGCACAATATGTTCAACATCCTCACTAGGAGTGGTAATACTACCTGACCTCACAGATCTTTCGTTGTCACTCACTACCTCCTCTTCATTCTTTCGCATCCCGTAATCTCACAAAAGTGTGGCATATCGATTGTGCAGCAGCTCTATATCTATGAAAGTTTTTGACATTCTATTACATCACTCAAGTATTCTACGACATTACCACGTAGACTTCGTAGTCCCTAAAAACAAAAAAACTTGCATACTTGAATGATGTAAATTTGTATAAAAATAAGAAATGTATCAGATAGTCCTTACAGGCTTTGCTCGTGTTGCTCAGGTATGTCGTTCACTTGAACTATCTCGAAAGAATTGTAATCTGAGTGTAGTTTGTATTTCGGGTGCACATTTAAGTCATCCCCCTTGCGTTTGTAAAAATCAGATGACCCAAGGTACGTTGGAATAAGCTGAGCAAACTTGTTGACCTCATTGTCTATATATGTATTATGCGCTATTAATCTCATTGATTCGTATACCATGATTGCCTGATCGTTGAATGATAAAACCAATAAGATTCAATGGAGTTTGTCCTTCAAATTGACAGAGATGAAAAATATTATCGACCGTGTGTCATGGCATAGCCGCATGTAGTCGAAACCCTTTTATATACAACTTGATCACCTCTTCTGAGCTTGCATTGCACAGGCCATTTTCAAGGTCAGAGTAGGCAGCTCAGATTCTTAGAATTAATGTACTGAAATGGCAATCAACCGTGCTAAAGAAATAAACATTGCTTTTGAAGTACTTTGCCTTTTTTCGCAAGTAGTAGATGATGACATCAATGTGTTGGATAAATTAGATTAAATTTATACGTAATTAATTATATATACAAAAATGTTTTAGAAGCATTACAACTGTATAATAAAGGTAGTATTAGTAAGTTGATTCATACCGAATCATCGATCAATTATCCTTCCTAAGCTATCTTGTAAAATCAGTTCTTATTCGATACAGCCATTACCCCCAACTCAAGTGGAATCTGCACTTTACACATTCCCTTTCTGTATTGATCTTCATCATGTTTCCTGTTGTTGATTCATTATGAGTTAGCAAAGAATAAATTTATTTAACAAAAAAACGATTATAACTAACTCATATCATTCGATTCTTACTTGTGACAGTGTCTGGCTACAAGTCCTTCAGTCAACCATTACAAAAATAGAAAATAAAGTGCGGCGTCAAGTTTGTCAGAAATCTATTGAACAGATATTTCTGATGAAAAATTATAGGCTTCTTTGATAAACTGCCTGTAATCACAAAAATATCATTGTAGTTATATATGTAACTTTTTGGAAAATACATATAAATATGTATAAAATATTGAATTATATAAAAGTGACTTGTTTCAGATCCAAAAGAGCCAATGTATGGTGATACACTAAAAGAACCTTGGCGTCGGAGTCTTCGGAACAATGGATGAGTCTGAACAATTGCCAATAGGTTGCTATCGACAACAACCCTAGGATGGAGGATCATTCTTCTTTTCAAATTGAGATTCTTGAGATTAAGGCTCGGTAGAAGCTCGTCTAGCAACTCAAATTGTGATTATGTTAGTTTTGATCTATTTTAGACTTACTCTTATCCTTCCACATTTGGTTATCTCCATGAATTGTTAGATTTAGCTTGTATAAAGTTAACGTATACGGATTAAAACACACAGTAAGTTTGTGTTTTATGTATGTGAAAATTATACAAATAAATATAATGTATGTGGTAATCGAAAAAGCCTGCTAATATACCTCTGGGTCATCCGATTGCCAGGGAATGAACTTTTCTTGACTGTTGGGATGCGTATAGACAATTGTAAGCGTTTTCAATGGGGTTGAGAATTGATCAGTATGATAATAAATAAAATTTATATAGTTATGTGTATATATTCGTATAATTCTATATATAAATTATGTGAGTTCATATATACAAGTTTGAATGTCAGTCATAAATGAAATGCTATTGATACACCTCTGGGCCATCCAGCTTATGAGGAATAAATTGGTCTTGCACATCGGAATACTTATCGACAGTTCCGTTTGATTTCAGTAGAGCTTCAGTGAGCTAGGTCTGATAAACAACAAACTGAATATAATTGTGTGTGTATATTTAGGGTAACAAATATGTGTGTGTGTGTGTGTGTGTGTGTATACACACTTAAAACACGATGAAAAATAAAAAAATATTATCAATTTTGTGTCAATGATTGGTGTTATATGTCTGCTCAATGGGAGAGAGGCAGCACGCGTACCTCGGACTCATGGGTTGTTCACTATGATTTTGCACTCTTTCTGTGGATTCCTTATCAACAACTATAGTTATTTTTCCCACATCTTCGACACCCTCCACCTGATAATGACATAGGCTATAATCAATATGAAAAATGAGATTCCTGTGAAACCATATGTGTATAAAAAAATTTAAACCAATACCTCTGAATCCTTTATATCTAGGTAAATACATTGAGCTTGGGCAGGTGTTAATTTATTTAAGTGGACAATGGGATTTTGTGGCCCTCCTACACCCTTATCCTGTAACGTTTTCAATGTTTTATTATTTTTTGATGTATTATTTATAAACAGAATATATTATAAACGATACAACAATGACCTAGTACAATGATAGTTGTATAAACACATGTAACAAGTGGCATTGTTTTTTTTGGTACATAACATGTGATTATATGTGTATGTATATAAAAATAACATGTATCAATGATACCTGTTGCTTCCTCCGTTCTAAAACTATGAAATGATCTTCTCCTGTGGGATAGTTATTTCCACTGTTCGTCTATATAGGTGTGCATTCAATGTCAGCAATTTGTATATATATGTAATAATACATTTATAATATGTGAAAATGAAGATGTATCTAACTTCACAATAGTATAGGTGTTAGTGTAACCTCCAAATCGTTTGGACTGGTTGTTCCTCTATTGCACTCTAAGTCCACGTTGGCAAAATGACCATGTAATTCAGATTCGATGATAATGTTTGATGATTTCTGTGTATAATCCCTTAAACCAGCCCGTGAGATAAACTATGTTAACATGTTAGACATAAACATCCAAAAACAATTCGAGTAATTATAAGTTGGTTTTCGATAACTGAACTTGAATAAGAATCTTGGCATGATTTGTTTTCCTTCCAATAGCCATCAAAACATCCTTGAAGTTATCTTTTATCAGCTTCTTCAAATCTTGAAACTTTTCCTTTACCTGTGATAGTGTTATTGTAAAATTACAAAATGTTAGAGTCCAATGTATAAATAATATTATGTATATATAAAATTTTATGCTTACAGATGTTTTGAACTTTTTAAATTCATTGCGGTAAATGTCATTATCAGTTGACGTACTGCTTGATGACTTATCAGCTGGCCTGTTCCTTGTTTCTCTCGCAATTGGTCATCTGATTGGTAACTTTTTTGAAGCTTGTCGGATCCTTGCTGGAGGTGAAACTGAAGCACGATGTTGAGTTGTCCTTTTAGCAGGTGGTTTGGGGGCCACATTTGTTGATTTCTCAGGGGCAATAAGACTAACACTACTCAACTTTTTCTTTTCGGGTGGTTAAAGATAAAAAATTTTTTCTTTTCCTTTTTGAGATCTTGGCATTTGAGGACATGTCTGAAAATCATCATCTGAATCATTGCCTTGGCATCTGGTAGCGAGAGATGTCTGAGGTAGTGCTGGAATTGGCTCATCAAACTCCGGAGGTATTTGCGAACTTGACATCTCTATGTCCGTTGGAATTATATTTCAAAGAACGATATGAAAATCATGATTTTTATCAAGCTATTTGTATTGAAATTATAGTTTATATAGATGCATACCACATGTAATATATTATACATTATGTGTTGTATAAATGTATTGTGTGTATATTATTTAAGATGTATAATTGAATATCATGTTCTGATTATTGTATTTTGTTTTCCTTCAATCAATGTATAACAATTGTTTATAAATATTTTTCAAATCAAACTGTCTGCCTATGAACATGTTTTATGTATATTGATGCAAACAAAATATGTTGTACTTCTAATGTATACATTTATAAGATATACACTTGTGTGTATATAATATATATTGTTGTATTAAATATGATCATGTGCAGGTGTACTGAATGTGTATATGCATTCTCAAAATTTTTATGCATTAAATTTTTCTGCTCCCCATTTGATATGTAATGTATACACATACAACTTGAACAATTGCTAGTGTGAAAAAAATACAAAATGTTATATATGGAGAGGCATGTACTATTTATGTATATAATTGAGCATATTTCGCATATTATAATGTATAATTCGAATACACATGTATACATTCCCCCAGAGAATAGTGTATACATGCATTGAAGCACAAAAAATCATGATTCTTCTATTATAAAGAGGAATAAAGGACAAAATTTGCTTGTCGTACCTTTTTCCGGTTCATTCAGAATAGGAAATTGATTAGGTATCACATCATGGTTGGTCGATCATTATCTCCCAATTAAGAATTCAGAGATGTAATCAAAAACCTTCTTTGCAATTTTTGGATTAACTTCCGAGTAGCACTCATAGAGTCAGACCTGCATAGCCAAGGGGAACCCATGGATTCTGAAATAATTTTCTATCAGTGTGATCTTTGAATGCAGATTGTTTGTCAGCCCCTCAAATGCCTTGTCACCACATGGATAATCAATGAATCGACCTGATTCAACAAGATCAAAGTATTTTCTGTAGATTTTTGTCGAAGTTGGCTCTTCTAACATGATAAAGTTATGTAAGAAGTACAAATTGGCAAACTTCACTACATCATCATCATTTTTACCCCGACGTCATCTTGAACACTCTGATCAAGCTGTCTTTTGGTGATCATACTATAACTTTGGAAACACTAAGATAATAATCTATTTGGCTCTTCAATGTTGAATGTAAACTCTAGCGTATTCTTGTCACCACAGTTGAGCCTGGATATAAGTGCAAATTCGCTAATAGTGAAGCGTAGTTATATCCATTCACGTCAAAAAAAGAAATGCATCGGAGGAACTGCCTTTTAGTTTATATAACATGGAACATCTGAGGAGTTGCGCTTGGACATTGCAGCTGTCAATATCAAGCAGATGTGAGAAGCAGGTAGTTTCAAGAAAGCGCTTCAATTATTTTGCAGACAAACATTTGCTAATATCGTCTATTGTATTGTTGTTTGTATAGCATTGCATGTGTTGTGTGACAGATAGGGTCCCTCCTAGAATATGTTTAACATCCTATACAAATATGAGATAGCAGGGGATGAAAAAAGATTAGCTATATAATTGTGACAAATGATATTACTTAACACACACACACACATATGTGTGTGTATTTATTTACACTAATTGTGTTACCCACCCCTTTTCTATATAATATATCATGTACTATCAATTTTCTTAGAATTATCTTATATAAAAAGCTGGCCACTGCATACATTATGTATATAATAGAGTAATTTAATCCTATATAGATAAAATATGATATAAGTTGCATAAATTCTATAAGTGAAATAAAGAAACTTCAATATATCACAACCATTTGCATATTTACTAAAATCCCTTAAAATGACCATTATGCGGATACACTGGCACATACATGATTCATAAGTCATGATTTGAGGATGCACTGACACTCATACATGATTCATAAGTCATGATTTGCGGATACACTGCACATATATGATTCATAAGTGGCCATTACGCAGATTCATGAGTCATGGTTAACACTGACACTCATACATGATTCATAAGTCATTTATGTGGATACACTGACACCCATACTGATTCATAATCCATCTATGCAGGTACACTGATGAAAAAGAGAGACTTTAGAAACTTGTACAAATAGTAGGAAAACATGATATTAGTGCTTTCGTAAATTTTCCTACAATTGCAAAATCATATGTATATGTACAACAAACAACAAAATGTATCCATATTTGATAACAGAGTGTTCAGATTCCTGTAGAATAAACTGTAATTATACAAATAATGTATATATTGCAAAAAAACCTCAAAAGGTATACAACAAACAACTAAAGTATCCCCATAATTTATGATGTATATCTATCTTAATTGTGATGATATGTATAAGTATATAAACTTGTGTATCAAATTAATAGAAGTTTCTCCAAAGGAATGAATAAAAAAAAGTACACATAAGGGACAATTGCTACTTGCACAAATACTTTATATATAGTATTAAAAGAATAATGGACATTCTTGTAAAGAAATTTTTATATAAAATTGTATGTTGTAACTACAAGGTTTTTAGGTAACTTTAATAAATCCTCTGTGTGTATATGTAATGTGTCAAATATATAAATTAAAGATAAATGATATACATGATATTACACAAATAAATGATATACATTTATGCATTGCATTGAAATTAAATATTACTACAAAAATATCTTATTTTCTTCAATGTCGTTTTCTTCTGATTTGTCAGAATTAGAAGCTTCATTTTCTTCAAAATCACCACTATTGGCAGACATTTCAACCGCCTTTCTCTTCTTCCTTGAACTCATTCGGAGTCGGATCATTCAGGAGTTTGGATCTTCTTTCGTCGATATCCCTAACTTTTGCAAGAGACCCTGTAATATTCCCAATTTTTTGAGTTATACCTAGCGAAAACAAAGGGGATTCTTCCATAACTTTGTTGCAAAATGTATACCTCTAGTTATCCTCTTGAATGGAGAATCTTTGGCCATAATGTAAAAAAATAAAATGCAAGAATTGGGAGGGAAAAATAAAATCTTCGGGCAAAAAATAAAAAATACCGTAAAAAATAATCATTAAAATGCAAGAATTGGGAGGGAGTTTGAAAAAAAACAACACTTACCTGTAGAAGATGATAACTCCTAAGAGATTGTAGGAGGTGAAATAGGGATGTTTACGGAAGAAAACCGGATTGGAGTATATATTTGGAGAGAGAAAGTTCAATAGGAATATGAAGAGTCCTATACAAAAGGTGTTGTGACCCACAAAATCTTATAGCCAAAACAATACAAAACTATAGCTATAGAAAGTAATAATAAAAAATCGTAGTTGTGTTTTGTTACTTAATACTAAAGGTTTGTTCAGTTGTGTAAATTTTTCAAAAAAATTTACTTAACAAAATATCTCTAGCCCAAGTCCCATAGTAAGATCATGGAATATCTAATAGAGTGATATGAGCCTAATTGTCGGGTATACAAACCCCAAGAAGAAGAAAAACATAAACTATAATAGATAGGGCTGAAGTAGTAGCCTCCACGAACAGTGCGAAAGCTCACCTCAGCAATAGAGTCCACGAAAATGAACTTGTCAGCCACAATTCTCATCCTCTGCAACAATATCTGCATTAACATGCAAGTAAGGAGTGAGCTATATATAAATATAACTCATAATTGCTACTTTAATACCCTTGGAGTAAGAGTTATAAAATATATGTGCACAATAGATATACATAAATAATATACACATGATATACTTCATAATACAAGGCTCAATAAGTTTAAACAATGTTGAAAAAGGTTATTACATGTCTTAATTCATTCCACACCCAAAACTTGCCACAAACGATAGTAAAGGAGATCAGCCCATCACTCTGACAAGTCCATGGTAGCATGTATAATGCTCTAAAAGTTTATCCCTAACACATTATGATAGCATGAGTATGTTTCTAACATATTACGATAGCTATATATGGCCCTCGTAACCACATCATAGTAATAAAGAAAGGTATCCAACATCACACCATATATAACTTATTAAAATATTTGATATTCTTCTCAAAAATAACATATCATCATCATCGTCATCATACCCAGTAAAATTCCACAAGTGGGGTCTGGGGAGGGTATAATGTACGCAGACCTTCCCACTACCTCATAAAGGTAGAGAGGCTGTTTCCTGAGACCCTCATCTCAAAATCCATAAGTAGAGAAGAAACTAGATATGTCACAGGACAAGAAAAGAGAAAAGAAGAAAGAAAGGGCAAAAGAAAGAACGAAAGAAAGAAAAGGGAACGAGAAGGGAGGGGAAGGCTACTAATAAAGAATATCATCTAGCAGTATGTAATAATAAAAAACACAGAACACGACAGAAAAAGAAAGCATGTACCTCAAAAATGACATATCTAGGCCTGATTAGAGGATAGCAACTCTGTCAAGCACATGCTTATCCCAGCACATGCACTAGATAGAGAAAAATATATTTTTCAAACCATGTTTGAAAAGCAAGCACTAAAGCTTAAAGTCTCACTCACCTTATTATTGCCAAGTTCCACAACCTTATACGCGTAAAACATCCACCAAAATAGCTCCCACTTGCCTCAATCTATGAAAAATATTGACTATTAATAATCTTGATAAAGTCTCAATCTTCTGGTAACTATGTTTTCAACTAACAAGAGCACACAATAACTAGAAAATACCTGCACTTTATCACCCGAAATTGTGGTACAAAGATCAAGTTGATTCTATATACGTATTTTCCCCAATAACTTTGATAAGCCGCGTGTTTTCTTCCACAAGAAAGGAGTGAAAGAAGAACAAAAAAAACTACCCTAAAGTTCTGTAACAATGTGTGCGACATATTAAAGAAAGGGCTTAGCCGCTTCTCTTTATTATTTTTATTATTATTTTATCTTTTTCTCTTTTAATAAAAATTACTAGTGGTTACAATTATCAATTAATTCTTCATTAAAAAAATAAGGGTTATTACAGACGTGACCCACATATACTCTTTTGATCTAATGGGAGTGAAAAATTTGTTTCAAATTTATTTTTAAATTTCTTACTTTTAAAATAGTTGTTGGAGTTTATAAATTTTATTGTACAATTTATCATAAATATAAAAGTATTTTTTTACTCTCGTTAGACTAAAAAAAAGTACAAATAGACTATTTGTGTAGTAATAAAAGTATATATGAACCACTTTTGTAATGAACGATATATCAATTCTAAATTGCAAAATTGAGGGTATTTTGCTACATCATTTATTTTTCATTTTATTGTAGAAAAAAATAGTTAACAAACGTTCCCTCTATTTTTTTTCTTTCCACAAAAATAGCTAGTGTCCTCCATCTTCGACCTACGTAACCGTCACCCCATTTTCCCATCATCTCCAGAAAGAAACACTTCTAATTTCTTCATATTTTTTATGTAAAACTTGTTTATTTTTATGAAGTTAAAGTTGTACTTTTTATGAGTTATCAAGCGAAGTTTGTATTAATTTAGTTTGACATGAAGTCAAATTTATATTGTTTGGTACTATAGATATTTTTTTACTGGAAATTGGTTTATGTTATATAAGGTGTTACATAAGATTATTTGTACTTACGGATATACAACTCTAATATGATTTGAATCTCCAATATAATATATATATATATATGTATGTATGTATGTAGAATTGAAAATAATTTGTTGCTATTACAAATTCTCATGAATTAAATATTAAATTTGGCTACATTTTGGGTCATAAGCACTCAAAAATGTGAGTTTCTACAATATATGAAATCATATTGTGGAAGTTATAAACCATCAGAAATTGATTCTGAGAACCGTCACAAATAAAATATTTGTCTTGTGATGATTGTCATGGAGGTTCTAAAGAATTGACACAATATGATCATGGCATAGGTACCTATAGCGTTTATTAAGATTGCCATGATTCAAATTTGTGGGGGTAAAAAATTGCCACAAATAGAAAAATAACCCCCTCAAATTAAGTCTTTTTTTTGTAGTGTGTTACCACAATTGGTATCACTATACACACTGTAGTAGCCATTGATATGAAAATATATATCTATTACAAAGGGCTGACAGAGATCAGGACTGCGACTCTACTTGTAAGTTAACCTACTATCATAATAGATGAGCCAATTCTGGATATAAATACAACATTACATGGTACAACGTGTTTGAGGAGAAGGTGCCCTATTATAAGAGACATTGATGAGCTAAAAGCCACTGATCATGATGGCTTTAATGCTTGCTTTTTAAAAACGGCATGGGCTAAGATTGGTATAGATATTATTGCTACTATTATTATTTTTTTACACATGTTATATGCCTAAGAATATAAGCAGTACCACTAGTGTTACTGTAATTCCCAAAGTCATAAGTCCAACTACTAGTAAAGAGTTTAGGCACACCTTATTGCATTGTAACTTTTAAGATCACTTCAAAGATTATTACCAAGAGGCTGCAGGAGTCATGCCTATGTTAGTAGAAAATACTCAAGTTGTCTTTGTTCAGAGAAGGCTTCTAAATGATAACATCACTCTCGGACATAAATTGATTAAAGGATATAACAAAAAAGGAATCTCACATAGATGTATATCGGAAATGGATTTGTGAAAGGATTATAATTTCGTAGAATGGATCTTCCTTGAAGTGATCCCCTATTCCCTTTCCTTTTTGTCTTATGTATGGAGTATTTGTATAGGATACCAAAGACTTTGAAAAATGACCTTGATTTAACTATCATTTTAAGTGTGAAAACTTTATATAGTGCACCTTGATTTCACTGATGACCACGTCCTGTTCTCTAGAGATGATGTTATTATTATAGGTTTTGATGAGTTAACAAATCATAGGACCTAGTAGAGGGACCAGGTTCTATATTCTCTAACCATCTTCTGCTAAATTGGAGACCAACTAAAAAAGCTGACAGGTAGGTGAAAAAGTTTTCTGTGGTTCTTATACTTAATATTGGCTTACTGATGAGTGATACGGAGGTTCTTTTCACTTCACATTACGAGGAGTTCTCACCAATTTGAGCATGTGCTTTTTGATTGAGTTTTGTTTCAAAAAAGAAATGATTGTATCACTCTCTCAAGGCAACAACACAACTTTTACTCAAAGGGACTTGATAGAGCAAGGTGAATAAAGTCTTCCTAAGTAGATTTTGTGTTTGAGTGATTAAGAGTTGTAAGATTATTTTTCTAATCTATTAAGGAATTATGATCAGTGTGTCAGTTGAGTGTGCTAGATTCTTGGGTATCTATTTACCTTGAATTTGTTGTTAAAAGTCTACACTAACTAGAAATAGCTGGTGTATTAGCAGTAGTTATATTGCTTAGACTTTAATCTTGTTACAGGGGGATTACAAGTTAAGGGATGGAGAGTCTTAGAGTCTAGGTTACAAAGGATAGTAATAAACTACTTTTGCGTTTGCATCTTAGTAAAGGTTGGTTGATGAATTCCGGTTGACATGTCATGGATGTTTATCCTTTGAGTAAGGAGTTTTTTCACGAAAAATCTTGTGCTCTTACTGTCTTCATGTTACTGGTTCTTTCTTTTCTTGTACTGTTATTGTATTGCGGATCATGGTCTCGTACTATAGTCAATGCATACAATCTAACAACTGGTATAAGAGTGAGTTTCTTTAATCGGCTACACCTAGAGAGATTCATGTGGAAGAATGCCTGCTCCATTAAATCTTAAGACAGGACAATCATCTACAAGACCCCCCTCGCTTCAATGGTTAGTTCTATAGCTTGTGAAAAGTTTGCATGCATGATTTTCTTATGACAAAAGACGGCGAACTATGAGATATTGTGCTTGATGACCCTTATGTTCTCACTCTTAAAGTGAAGGAAGGAGAGGTTACAAAAATTGTTCCTAAGACTAGGAAACAATACAATGAAGCTAATAGGAAAAGGATTGAGAAGAATTACAAGACTAAAAAGTTTCGTGTATGTGGAATAGGTACTGAAAACTATAATAAAATCTCAGCATGTGAATCAGCCAAAGAAATCTGGGACTGTTTGAAGAATGCTCATAAGAGGACTGAGCAAGTGAAAGAATTCAAGGTTGATATGCTGGCTACTCAATATGAAAACTTACCTATGCAAGAAATTGAGATTACTCATGAGATGTACACTAGGTTCTTTTCCATAACCAATGAGTTGTGATGTCTGGGAGAGACCATTAGCCAAAGCGAGTCAGTCAGGAAAGTCCTGAGAGTTCTTCCAAAATCATGGAAGAGTAAAGTGGATGTTATTACTGAGGCTAAAGATATAAAAACCCTCACCATGTATATTTTCATTGGTAATCTCCAAACCCAAGAGTTAAACAAGTAGCATGATATTTACAATAAGGATAATAAAAAGGACAAGTCCTTAGCGCTAAATTCTACTCAAAGTGATGATGAAGATAAAGATGAAGACGTAGACGTGGCCTATCTGAATTGCAAGTTTTGCAAGATTTTCAGAAAGCATGGTGGATTTGGGAAGAAAAAAAGCTCCGATCGAACTTAACATGGCATTGATTAATGTCACAAATATGGAAAGCCAGAACATTTTATAAGAGATTGGCCTATGAATAAGGTCAAACACAAAGAACATGCCAAATCAAGAAATGACAGATGAAGCAACCATGTCTCCGACAAATCTAGAAGAAAGGCAACATTAGACCTGGTGGTGAAGAAAGCTCGTGCACTCTATGGGAACTCCTCAAGAGAATTTGAGGGATCTGAACACCCTAAAGATGCCTCAATGCTTGTGATGTAAGATGATGTTTAAATCTTTTGAGATTCTATTTGCCTTTATGGAAAGTTTGATGATGAGGTTAAAGATGAGGTAACTTTACTTTATTTTAAAGAGAATCTAGAGCTTTACTTTTTCAAGAAACTAAGGAAGTTGGCATGTCTGTTGATTGATTCTTTATGTGACCTAATTACTAAAAGGGACTCTCTAAATAATAGAATTAAGACCTTGCAAGATGAGAAATCTGCTTTAGCTCTTTGGATGGTTGATCCGGAAGAAAAACAATCTTCAGTTGAAAGCTGAAAAAAATGAACTTTTGAAATTATTAAAAAAGATGGTAAGCTTGATACAAAAACTCAATGAAGTAGCTAGTCAGATTGAGTTAGAACTTTATGAAAAACTAAAAAATGCTGAAAGAAAATTGGTTATGATTCTGGAGAAAAACACCAAACTAGAATGGGACCTGATCAAACTTAACGATGAGCTGAACAAGGCGCTTAAGTTGATTGATGTCAGGCCAAAATTACATACTTTTAGTCATTATTTATTTCATACTTAAATACTTTTATTTATTCTTTTTGAGCATAAATTTTATCGATTGTGCTAAATTATGTATTTTATTTGTAGAATTGAATTGGTGCAAAAATGAAGAGATTTGAAACCCAAATGAATTAAAAAAGAAAGATTACAGAAAGAAATTCAAGCAGACAGCTTAATGGATTTAATTTAATATAATAATATAGATTATTATATATGTTTTGTTCCTGACATATTGCAATTCAATTGCAATTTGAATGAAATTTGAATGGAGCTGCCACATGACAACCAATAAGTGGTCAGTAACAATTGTGAAGGTGGCATACAACAATATTTATGTGGAATAGTGTCGCAGCTATAACACCGCTCAATATAACTCGGAAAGATCCTATGAAATATTTTTTTAATATCTTAAAATTTTTACAGAATTTCACAAATTCGACTTCATATTCTTATTCAGAGGGCAATATCATGTGGGGAATCGGTTACCTACAAGGTATAGGTTGCCCCTGTTAAAAAAATAATTTTTTTGATGAAATTTCGCAAAGCAGTAACAGTCTGCGACGCGGACCTGTCTTAGTCTAGTTAAAAAATTTTGAAAAACCTTCCTTTTCACTCAAGGGCAATTGAGTAATAACCCAATGCTTATATTTGTAACACCCCTCATGTGCATCGGAATGCCCCATAAGTGTATTTCTCATATATCTCAAAAATCGTGTGTGATTTCAAAAATCCGACTTCATATTCTTGTTCAGAGGGTAAAATTGAGTGGGAAAAGGGTAGCCCTCGAATTCTAGAAGACCCGTAGCGAAAAATAATTTTCACAATGGGACCGTTTCTAGTATGCATCCACTCCACAGGCACGACACGACCTGGGCGCGGATCAGCATGAATGGGGCCTGCGCATCTAGACCGTGACGCGCCTGGGGCACGGACCCATACATTTTATTTCCCGTTTTTCCACTTTGTTCAAGGACATTTGGGTAATAATCCAATGCCCATTTAAACATGAAAGATTCATTCTTCGGCCACTTTCAAGCTCAAAAACACTCAAAAACTCTCTCAAATTCTCTCAAGAATATCATCCAATTCCCCATCCAAATTCAAGAATCTCAAGCATAAGTTTTGCAATTCAAGAAACCAACACAAACCTCAAGTCTTCCTCAACTCAATTTCATGAAATCTCAAAGTTTAAGGTATGTGGGTTTCATTCATGGGTTCTTTCCACCCATGAAACCAAACCTTCCCTCTTTATCAAATTTCATGATTTTAATGTTAGATATTTTATGGGTAAACTTGTTTATGCATTATAGATGTGTTGGAGTTTGGATTCTTCAAGTGTTGATTAAATATGCATGAATGTCTATTGAAGCTATTTCCATGAGTTGATTTATGCCTATTGAAGTTATGCATGAAATGAATTATGAGACTAAGAATGATGGTGAATTTTAAGATGGTTTCCATGATACCCAAATTGGGGATTTTATGTTGGTGGGTTGATTTAAATGGCTTCAAATTAAATTGATTTTGCTCTTTCTTGTCCTATACTCCTAAATTGCATGATTTTAAGAATAAGTATGCATCCCTACCATGTTTGAGTAAGTGGCATCATTATGAATCCTATGGTGATGAATGGCTAGTTCATGATGGCAAGATAAGTGTTCTTATGATAAGTTATGGGTTCCTAAGTATGTATTGAATTCATGATAAGTTTCTATGATCTACAAGTGATTTATTGAGCTCTTATGCTATGTTTTGTGTTCATGGGAATTGTCAAGCCTACTAGAAGGGACATAAACCATGTTCTATACCTTTTTTAAAATTAATATTGGACCATGGGTCCCTTTTATTGGATAAACTCAAAAATAAGACAATGCACAAAGTTTGGCCCGACGGCCATATCAGATACCCATAATACATGTATTTGTTAATATTCTAACCAAATGGCCCCCTAAATTAAAGGGTTTTCATTTGTTCTTGGAAGCACTTTCCATGTCCTATGAAAACTCCATGTTGCAGCCACTCCAAATCCGCCATGACTCCTATTTCTGCAGAACACTATGAGACAACATATCCGCCCCTATGAAACCTCTAGGTAAGCTTGTGTTCTGTTTCTGCTCGGTAAGCTTGTGTTCTGTTTCTGCTCCATCTCCTCTCTGCATTCTAGTGATATGTTTTTAACTGCTTGAAGGTGCGAAAAAGAGTCAGATGATGCTTGGTTTGGTGATTTCGGCAACCAGTTACCCACTCGATTCTTCCTTCCCTTCTTTTAGTAGAAATTAGGAAGTAATTTATGAATCCAATATAGATTAGCAGTTGCATGTATGTAATGACAAAGAGAAATCCCCAGTCAGCTAATATATAATTGTTCAATGGTCTTGTTTGAATGATTTTCTTGTGCTTGACCCTGATGCTTGGGATTTGATTCTTATCTATGTTCAACAATCTTTTGGCCATGCTTGGTAGTCATTGAAAGCTGTGAAACTATAATGTCTGTGCTTGATTTATTGCCATGTTAGCCAAATATTCAGCAAGCTGATTTCCCTCTCTGAAAGTATGTCAGACTTGTATTTGCTTGTTTATAAGATTGTCCTGAATCTCCTCAATTACATTAGTAATTTCCCAAGGAACCTTCCATTTTCCTTCTATCATATTAGCAAGACTCAGTGAGTCTGTCTCTAGGATAATCATGTTTAGGCCCATTCTAATACAACATTTTAATGCTTGGTTGACTGAGTGAGCCTCAACCATCATATTAGAGCTAATCCCAATATCCCTTAGCTTAGCATAAATAAGATCCCCTCTCCCTTCTCTTAAGTAGAAACCATAAGAACACTGACCTGGTGTTAGACCCCGTAAATAATTCAATTGGGGTAAAAATGACTCGTGGAAAATTTCGTAAATATTGTGTAGATTGCACTCAAAATAATTATGGTCCATGAGTATAAGAGTTGGGTATTTTGGAAGTCCATTTTGGAAATTTAATTTCG
>JAPFFP010016125.1:0-16758 GCA_026153255.1 Solanum medicagineum
TACTGACGTCCCTTACGGGGGACCTACATTTCATGCTGCAGGTATAGGTGCTAGTAGATCTCCCCAGTAGGAGTACAGGATGTTCAGCTGCTGTCACCAAGCTCCAGGTTGCTTCGGGGCTTTGTATATGTCTAGAGTTTATGTTTATATTGTACAGTTTGTTGAGGCGAGGCCTGTCCCTATCCTTATCAGATGTTTTTCTTTATTTTGAGGCTTTGTAGACTACATAAAGCAAAGTGAAGTCATGTCTCGTACTTTAGACACTGGGACCCCAACGGCCTAGTCACATCCATTTCCTTTTGGCTCGTTATCACTGTTTATTTGCTTCAAGGCATGTTAAAGGTAGAAACCCCTTTTAATATGTATAGTAAGCACATAGTTATAGGTTGGTTCTCCCGAGCCTTATCGGCAACGGGTGCCAGTCCGCCCTAACGGGACTTAGGGGCGTGACAGTTGGGATGAATGAAAAGGCAGAGTTGGCAGCGTACCAACCCAAAGGGGTAGCCCAAATATGGTATAACTAATGGAAGGGCAAGAAGGGAATTGGTAATGTGGTGCTTTGGTAGGAGTTCAACTTGGCTTTCCTTAATCGATTTTTCCCTCTTGAGCTTAGGGAAGCTAAGTTGGTAGAGTTCATGAATTTGAAATAAAGTGCTATGAGTGTGAGGGAGTATGCCCTCGAGATTAATCAACTTTGAAAGTATGCTCCTCATTTGGTGGTAGATCTTAGATCTAGGTTGAATAAGTTCGTTATGGGGTCTTCGACTTGGTGAGTGAAGAATGCTGGTCCAACATACTAATTAGTGACATGGACTTATCTTGGTTGATGATGTTTTCCAAGCAAATTGAGGAGGAAAACATGAGGAAGAGAAGGGGCATGAGGCCAAGAGGGGCCGTCTTGGGGGTAAGTTCCAAAGGGGTGGCCGGTTCCATCAAGGCCAAGGGCCTTCTTATGCTACTAATAGGGGGTTCACCAGATGACTTCCCTAGGCCTCAAGGTGTTGGTGGTGTGGCTCCATTAATGTGTGTCCTACATGTAAGAAGAGTCTTCGAGGCCCATGTTTGAAAGGTTTTAATGCATGCTTTGATTGTGGGGAGCTTGGTCACTAAAGGGTGGATTGTCCCAGAAACCGTGGCAAGGGCCAGGGTGCAAAGGCAGTACCATTGGGTAGAGATGGTCGTCAAGGTGGTGCCCCTAGGCACAATCGGTGTTATGCTCTACATTGTGAGGCAAGGGGTTGGTGAGGTTCCCAAGGTTGTTACAGGTATGTTGAAAATCTTTGACTTTGATGTATATGCTTTGATTGATTCGGGTGCCACTCTTTCTTTTGTTACCCCCTTTGTTGCCAAAAAGTTCCATATTGACCCCAAGTTGTTGCATGAGTCATATGAAGTGTCTACTCCTATTGTGCCTCTATTGTTGCTAGGAAAGTGTATAGAAGTTGTACTATTTGCATTTTGCATAAGTTGTTGCCTTATGATCTCGTTGAATTTGACAAGGTAGATTTTGATGTCATTCTTGGGATGGATTGGTTGCATACCTACTATGCTTCTATTGATTGTAGAACCTATAGGGTCAAGTTTCAATTCCCTAATAAACCCTTCCTTGAGTGGGAGAGTCAAGATGTGGTGGTCAAGGGTAGATTCATTTCTTGCATTAAAGCCTGTAAGTTGATCTCTATCGGGTGTCTTTACCATCTTGTGAGGGTTAGGGATTTGGAGTCTAAAGCCCCTTCTATAGAGTCAGTTCCGGTTGTAAATGAGTTCCTTGAAGTCTTCCCAAATGATCTTCCCGATGTTCCTCCTGAAAGGGAAATAGACTTTGGCATAGACCTCCTCCCCGATACTCAACCCATCTCCGTTCCCCTTTACCGTATGGCCAAAGCAGAGTTGAAGGAGTTAAAGGAACAATTGAAAGATTTGTTGGAGAAGAGATTTATGTGAAGTGTCTACTCCTTTCATCATCATAAAGTCATTCAAGTCATAGGTCATGCAATGGATCATCAATAGCTCAAGAACCCTAAACCAGACATTTTATCAAACACTTGGTGGGTATGTAATGCTAGTGTAAAACCATGCAATTCAAGAGTGAAATCATGCAAGAAAACTTGAAATAAATCAACTTTACCAACACTTGGTAATACCCTCATGCAATATACCTTGAAAACCTTCATCAAATCTAAAAATAGATCATAGATTCATGGCTCAAAACATGCTTAAACAGTCACACTCTTTCAAAACCCCAACATAGTTCATATTTAAATTCGAAATATGAATACCCATAAGCAAATCAACTTAGAAATATGTAATTTAGGTATAAAGGAAGTTTCGGCACCATGGGTAGAAGGATCCAATTGTTGAAACCCACATATCTTAACTTTGGAGTTTTTTTGAAGAAGATTTGAATGGAGACTTGAAGCTCGAGTGAATTCCTTAAAATCCAAAATGAGTTTGGGATCCTTGATTTTGAGTAAAATATTTGTCTAAGTTTTTGAGAAGACTTTGGGGAATGTCTTGAATGATATGATATTGAAATATGGCTAAGTATAGGTATTTTTACGTATGAGAAGACTTAGGCCCAAAACCCAAAGGCTTGGACTGAACTGGAAATACTGGCAACAAAATAAAATAAGTCTGCATCTGGTCCACGACGTGAACCTAACGCGGAGGCAATTTTTATACAAGTCTGTGTCGGCAGCGTGTTGCGGTACCAACATGGATCAATTTTGGAAATTGAATTTTTGGGAAAATTAAATTTTGATATGGTTGCTCTAAAATCAGGGTTAGGCCCATTCCCACTCAACTTTGCCCCTCGATCAAGAATGTGAAGTTGAATTTTTGATATCACACACGAATTTTGAGATATATGGAAATTAAGATTATGGGCACTTCCAAGGCACATTTTCGGGTATTTTTTGGGGTTGTTTCAGGCTATTACACCGATGCCCCTGGATTTAATGAGGAAACTAAGAAAAATCTTACACTGGTCTGCATGTCTGGCACGATGCGGACCCAACGCGCAAGCCAACTCACACTAGTCCGTGCCTCAGGCTCGTCGTAGCCTGGGTGCGGACAGACACTGAAAATTCAGAAATTAGCAAAAATTATTTTTTGCTACGAATATTCTAAAATCTAGGTTATACCCATTCGCCACTCAATTATACCTCTTGATCAAGAATGTAAAGTCAGATTTTGAAATCATGCACAGATTTTGAGATATATAGAAATTATGATTATGGGGCATTTCGAAGCACATGAGGGATTTTCACTGGGCTTACAAGAGTTATTTAAGATTTATTTCTTATTGTTTATAGGTGTACCTTTTAGGCTTATAGTGGCTCAGTTAGGTTATACATCTTAAGTTCTTGAATCTTTACCTGTGTGCGTAGCTTTATTGCTAGTTATTCTTGGCTTCTATCTGTGATTTATTCTAGCACTTCCTATTATTTTTACTATCCTTACTTAGCCGGCGTATAATGCCTACTGATTACCTCTGCTCTAGCACTCACACTACACTCTGCATCTATTTTCATGATGCAAGTCTGAGCACTAGCTACCAATGCTAGTTATTCGAGCCCGCAACAATCCTATTTGGAGACGAGGGTGTGGACCTGGCATTTTAGGATCATTACAGTCTTCTTTAGATTTTATGGCCTATACTTTGTTATTTTGTGACTAGCCTACTACACACACACACACACACACACATATATATGTGTGTGTGTGTGTGTATTGTCGGTCTAGTGTTGGGGCTTGTATTCAGTTTGTAGTAGCTCTGTATTTGTAATTTTCAGTTTATGAAGGGATCTTATTGCATTTTTATCTTATAGGGGATATTTCTTCCACTTACTATCTGACTCTACTTTCTAATTTTTTAATCCTATATTGGTTGCTACTCTTAAACCCATTACTTGCAGCTCCTAGTTATAGGTTGGCTTACTTTTTGGTGGGTTATAATAGGTTCCATCATGACTCAAGAAATCGAGTCATGAAAAATTGATGTTAGACCTTTGGTTTATTGGTCTAAATTATACAGATCTAACATCTAGTAGAGTCCTATAGATCAGTGCAGAGTTGTCCATAAGCTAACTTTGAGAGGCTACAAGATGTCATTAGGAAGATTTCCTATGTTGTAAGATTTCATACAGTATGTGTCTTATTGGTTTCATAGAATCTCACATGTTTCACTCTTTCGTAAGGATGACTCTTATTGGTTTCATATAATCTCACATGTTTCACTCTTTCGTAAGGCTGAATCGTATGCGTGGTTCTGTCGATGATGGTGACCCACCATGATTGGTAGATAAAGCCCCAACTAAGGGTAAAGGTCAGCCTCAAGGTTTAGGTAGGGGTGAAACACCAGTTTACAACAAAGATAGAGATCCAAAGGTTGTTGAGGAGCATCAAGATGCTCCTATTCTTCCCCAGCCAGAGGAGCCTAGATTGGCATAGCCCCCAACCACACTTGACAATTCAGTACTAGCTCAAGGACAACTATTATTTAGCTGCTGATAGTGTTAGGAGGTATGCAACAGGCCCCAGCACAAGTTTTAGCCACACCAGCACTGCACAATTAGCCTACAACTCTATTCTAGGGATCAACTAGCCCTAGTGTCTTTTACCGCTCAACCAGGTATTATAGGTGGCACTATACCATTCTTGGAGAAAACATTATTGGGGGTTCATTCTCATATTGGCACCATTGAGGTACTTTGGGGAAGTGGGAGAGGATGCCCCCGAGTTTCTCATCTTTTATCGAGAGATACTACACACCTTGGGACTCGTTAAACTGATTTCATTGCTTATATGCTAGATGGTCTTACTCGACAGTGATAGCACTCATTTATGGAGTCTAGGCCAGTTGGGTCCCTACCGTTGACTTGGGTAGAGTTTTCATAGGCCTTCTTAGCTAGGGTTGTTCCTTAGAGTCTTAGATATAAGCTTCGTGACTAGTTTTCGAGGTTAGAGAATGGCACCACATCGGTGTTCGAGTATGAGGCATGATTTCATAAGCTCTCTAGATGTTTACAAAGGAAGAGAGGATTTTAGTCTTTGTTCAACGATCGAGGATTCAAATTGAGGATTGAGACTTAGTCATTGGTTATAGCAGGCTGTCCTTTTTTTGACATAGTTGATTTTGCCTATACTATGGAGAAGCTCCGTCATGAGGGGGCAGCAACAAAAGGGATCAACATGGGGGTAGTTACAACAAACCTAGATACAGATTGAGGTTGTAGTCTAATTGGCCCTAGTAGAGGTTTCAGTAGAGCTAGTCTAGTCAACCTATTCAAGCTTCACTCTAGACTTCTAAAGGTGATCAACAACCCAAGGGTACATTAGGTCTGGGTGACCCTCATTTTTTTTCTAGGCCTAAGGGCAAGAGGTACAACAAAATAGTGTCAGGTCAAGGTGGTCCTAGCTAGTGGTAGAGTTCAAGGGGCTCAGATTCATTTCCTACCTATCATGGTTGTGTTATTACCGGTCATTCTACTTAGGGTAGCTATGATTGTGGAGGACTTGATCCCAGGTCTTAACAATGTCCCCTTTGAGATAATGTAGCATCGCCTCCATCTAGACCCAGATGGGCATCTCCCCTAATTGGAGGCGAAGATCAAGGCCAGACCGATGAAGTTGATCATTAGGGTGCACAAGGTAGTACCCAAGGAGGCAGGTCAGGTGGTGGGATAGAGGATCGTGGCAGAGGCTGTTAGGGCCATTTTTGTGCCGCTCCAATGAGGGCAAAGGCTGAGCATCAGATGATGTTAGTACAAGTATGGTTCTTCTATCTCAGCAGTATGCTTCAGCCTTATTTGATCCAGTATCTTTAATCTCTTATGTATCTATATATTTTTCTCCCCGGTTGGATGTAAAACATGAGCCATTAGCAACACCATTGCATGTTTTGACCGTTGTAGGTGATTCTTTAGTAGCGAATCAGGTGTATAGATATATTGAGTCTCGAGGTCCTTTTTGATATTTTAAATATTTTTTATTTGTTAGATCTTGGTGTAATGACTCTAAGTCATTTGTGACTCGTTGGAGTTGACAGTTCGGTTGCCTGGTCGCTCATTTGAAAAGTGTGTTAATTTTTTTGTAATATATGCCAGCTTAAAGTTTAAAATGAGTTTAGAAGTAAAGTTGGAGTAAACAGCCTCAAAATGGAATTATAACTATTCTATCAGCTCTGGAATGACGAACTTAGGCTAGAGGCATGCTCGGTGTTAATTATACCAAGTTTTGCAAATTTAGCCTCCAAAATAAGCCAATAGTTGACTTTAGTTAACATCCTTGGTAAATGTGCCCAAATGGGAATTTTGATGGCACGATTATCTCTGGAACATCCGGTCTATAGCGATCTTTTGTTAGGTTCCTAAACCTTCTAGGTGAATTTTGATGCCCTCGATAGATTTCAGTATTAGGAAGTGAGACTGACATTAGATTAAAATGACATTCGATGGGAATTTTGACTGAACTGTTGAGTTCAGAATTCTGTTTTCAATCATATTTCATATATGATTTTCATTTATTGGATTCTGATAAAGTCAAAGCATCAAAATTAAATTTGAATGGTTGCTAAAAATGAAAGGCAGCACGGTGGTGTAGCCATATGAGGAGGCACCATGTGGCAGAGATGGAGAAAGGTACCCAGGGAATTTTTTCATTTCGCGAAAGGAATTGAGCAGGAAAGCAAATTCACAATGATTTACTCATTTTTGATCCATTTTAATGATTCAAAAGGCTAACTTGTGTATTTTTTCCGAAAGAAACACCATGTAAGTATCAGAAATTGCTTTTGGCATGTCGTTTGAGGTAAAATTTGGTTGTTTTGCTGTTGTATAATATTTTGAGTTTGAAAATTTTGACATGCAATTTCTTATACATTCAAAGTCAGATTTGATAAATTTTGGATCTGTTCTATTTGTTTTTGAAGACACATGCCATGGTAATGTCGGAATTGATTGATAGAGCTCTTTTTGGTGCAAAAATGCTATTTTTCTGCTGTTAATGTTATTTTTTTTAGAAAATTTAGAATACCATAACTTGGTCATTTTGGATCAGTCTTTAGTGCATCGGGTCTTTACCATTTTCTTTCTTGCTTTGTACGTAAGACATTGATGTATATGTCGGCCCTTTTGAGACTTTTACATTCTATGTTGTTTATGTATGGAATCTGTTCTATTTGATGAAAATTGACTGTTATCAATCTGTCCATCTATGGTTTGCTCGCTATGCTCTTATGGACAAATATACATATTCCTTGTCAATGTTGCTTCATTGTCATAATGTTGCCCAAAGTCCCTTCCCCATGTTTATTTCGCAAATGTTTTAAGTCTTATGCCTATGAACGCTTTATATATTAAAGATGGCTTCGGTGAGGTGCCTTCAATCATTCATAGTGTGACGACTAGGCCCTAGGTCGGGTCATTACATAATTGAAGTTAAACTGGCCGCCTGATGATGGTCACACTCCAATAAGAAAGCGGTCGCTATTAGTAATTAACCTAAATAAGGTTAGGGTCGAATCCACAGGGAATACAGGGCTTGACTATAAGATTTCACTACTAATCATCGTTGTATCTATAATTACAATCTCTAGATGGGGGGGGGGTTGTTGTGATTCAAAGACAACTTAAAAATGAATACTAATTGAAATTCAGGAAAACACTCAATTTTGGGGACAACTTGGGAATTGTGTTCCCCAGGCTCGTTGACTCAATTACCCTAGGTAACATAACTTTGATCCGTGCATTGCATGCATGACGGTAACTTAGGTTCTTCCAACCCTCTTGTGAAGGTGAAGGTCAAATTTCACCATGGCGCTTGGTCAGCCACCATGGTATGCCAACTAACCGTTACCTGTTGTCCCAGTCAACCTTCCCTTGGTCAGGTTTGGTTGATTAGACGGGAAAATACCAAATCTTGTCATCTACTTCCCTTTTCCTATTCGTCACTACCTTGGTGGGGATCGTAGTAGTAGGCAGGGTTTGGTGTTGGCCACCACCAAACAACATCAATCATGAAGGGAAATAAACAATAGATGCAAAACATCAATCATAGACATGTATAAAACGTAGGTCATCTCAAGTCAACAACCCATGGTTCCCACAACCCCAAGTTGTGGGTGCTTAGCTACTCATGGCTAAGATAAAACACACAAAAATGCACAATAGTAGTCATAGTTGAGAGTTTCACCAATAACAATGGAGACGATAAGTACCACAAGTTGCAAACCCACAAGCTTGATTGATCAACAATGAGTACAAAGCAAGATTTGCAATCCACAAAATGGGATTCCCAAAGAGAACAATAATCTACTCTAAAAACCTAAGAAAAACTTCAAATTGTAATGGAGAAATGTCTACTGTTCAAAAAAACTTCTTTCGAAAACCTAACTCAAACTATTTACAGTATTTACAAAACAACCCTAGGAATTATACAGAAAAGACAACTAGCATATGATAAATTTTGCAGTTACGACTCTTAGGTTGGCCTACGAGTCGTAGTCAGGGTCTCGTATTAGGTTCTTGGCATCTTGGACTAAACTGGTACGACCCATAGGTACGATTCGCTACTCGAGCTACGACTCGTATGTTGGTCTCTTAGTCTTGGTCTTCAATTTTTGGTCCAACATTTTAGCTCTCTGATTCTTGCTATGAGTCCACCTGTACAAGTCGTAGTGTGTCTTACGACTCGTAGGTTGGGCTTGTAGGGGTGACCTTCACTTGGCAGATTTCTTATTTTTGGTCTCTGATTCTTGGTATGGCACAACCTACGACTCGTAGCTTGAGCTACGACTAGTAGGAATGCTCATATGGCCTATACTTCAGCAAAATCTGCAACATTTCTTCAAAATTATGCCAACCTAACTTTGCTGCAAGATTAACACAAGAACACATCAAAATACTAAAATGTTGCTTTAAGAACTGACAAAACTCCTTGTTTTAAGCTTCAAATGTGCTGTAATTTGACAGCACATCAACACCCTATACTTAGAATTGTTGCTTGTCCTCAAGTGACGACTCAATCTACACAAACAAAGAGAAATACATAGCAGCTATATCAATGGCATATACAACAACTTATTTGGTTCAGGTACCCAGCTACTATTTTCAAAACAGGGTTGCCAAGTAATTGAGCATAACTAGAACATCATGAAAGACCTAACAATCTAACTTTGACAAGCTAAGGAGCATAAGCCTTCCACAATCACTGATATAGTCATATGCTACTCAATTAGTGCAAATGCCCTCACTAGAAAGAAGTCCCTTATATTCACTCAAGAACATTCAGAAAGTAGGGACTACAGAAACATTCTCACGCTCACAAGTGAAATTCATGCACAATGACTAATACCATAAGCTTGCCCTTATATTTATTTTTCTGGCTTGGTAATAAAGTGGAGGTGGATTACTTTAGGACTTAAAGGCTTGTAACATAGGCTCAAGGTGCTTTGGTGCGACATTTTGGGCAAGTAGTGACTAAAAGCTATCCTTAAATCATGTTTACCAACAATTTTTGCTTTCATAATCCAACCATTTTTCATCAATCCCTCATTGTTCACATGCTTTGAACTTTTCTCGAGTGCTTTCTTTCTCTTTTTCAGCCGTGCCTTGATTTCAAACTCATTTTTGCTTCTTTTTCTCAATTAAAGGCACTTTTTGTTCTTTTCCTTCACCCGGTTCATGCTTTTTTCATTTCTTTCTTGATTTCCCAACTATCCACCTTATCACTTTTACTTTACCGCAATAAGGACCACCTTCAACTTAGGCTTTTAGCCTCAGGTGAAGTACACAATATCTATACCTCAAACCAGGGCCACCAACTGCAACCACCCTCAACTGAGGCCTTTGGATTCAATCAAGGTTCACATGTTCAAGGATAGATCAGGGCCAATATCAAGGTATTTCATCAGACAAGGCTAAGCTAGCAAGGTATCAAGAAAAAATGAGTACATGATAAGCTCAAAAATTTGGAAAAAAGGGATACTCTCACTTTACTGGTGGGTTATTTTTAGGTTAAAAGTGGTTTCACTCAAAGAACAAAGACCTAAGATCTTTTTCATATCCACCACATCACCAAACCAACTTTAGAATAAGAAGGTAAGTCCTGAGTCCATGCAAGATACATGAATGTAGCAAAATACGCTCACAACACACATGGCAATTGCATCCACAATCAAGTATAGACTCATAGGTCATGCTTTCAGTCACAATTTACCTTCAAAATATCAGAACAAACATTGCTAGATACTCACAAATGTATAAATGCATCAATACTCACAACCTCAAAATTTTTGAGGGTACCCAATTTTTGCATCAAAAGTTTAAAGAAAATCTAAGAACTATATATATATGCCAACAGATAACATTACTATGAATTTACCCATTATCTATACTATCTAAACATGCCGGTTAAATAGAAAAATAAACATCTACAAGGAAAAAGAAGCACGACATGAAAACCTTGGGATAAAAAATAGGGGAAATTATGGACTTGAGGCTACTCATACTTCGCCTTAATCCATAACTTCCACCACCCCACCAAAATAGGATTCTTTGTCCTCAAAGTAAAGAAAATAACAAAAACAAAACACAATTTCATAGAAATATATATACATACATTCATTAAAAACCCAAAATAAACATCCAAAGTAGAAGTAAAAATAACATTCAACATAAACATATTTAAACACAATAAAAGACCAACAAAATAAAAAGATTGTCTGAAAAGAAAACAAAGTGTCCAATCATAACAAAATAAGCACTAGGGTCAAAAGATGTCAAACATCAATGTGCATCAAGCACCAGTCTCGGGCTGATCTGTAGGGTCCTGGGGCTAGCTATCCTACTCTGCTGCAGTGATGGAAGTACCCTCTACAGGTGGTGTGTGCTGTGCTCCGTCTCTCTGAATCACCGCCAGTAAATGTGACCCTACACCACCTACTCAGGTATGGGATCTTCGGGGTCAGCTCTAGATCAGTATGCTCTAGAGGCCTCTTTCCTCTGGTCTCTGGTCGATCGGTGAGCCAATCAAATGCCTCTCTCCTACTGGTGCTTCCTCTGGGGATGGAACAGAGACTGCGAACATCTGTAATAAGTCGGCCTTGAGCCTGGCCAACTCCTCAGTCTCCGCATTTATGTCGGTAGGCCTAGTATCCGCGAGCCTCTTCTGGACTCTAGCCTCGAACGCATTGACTTGTGCATCAACCACTCGAACTCTATCATCAACTAAATTTTAGGCAAATGCCTGCATGCTCTCTTCGGTGTCCCGAATAGTCTGATCAATTGATGACTGGACCTATGCTGATAACTCTTGCAGGCCTGCCCTTTGCTACAACCACCCTGCGGAATAAAGCCTAAAAAGCAACAACAGAGAAAAGAGGGTCAACCTGAAATGCAGCTGCTGCTGGAGCTGGGGTGCTAGTAGATGGTGTAAAGACTCGATCTTGGCTGCTAGTGTGGGCTCTGTAGTAGCCGAAGAAGTACCCGTAGGAGCTGGAGGTGAATCTGGAATCTGTGGCTCGACCAAAAATGGCTCTGGGATAGGAGGTGGGATAGCTCGAGGTAAGGTGACAGGGTTCTCATCAGCCTTTATCAGGTTGGGATCCATAGTGCGTGTGGCCTCTACATGAGGGTCCTGGTGAGGGTCAATAGAAACACCTGCTGCACTGCATAGTCGATGAATCAAAATTTGAAATGGCTGTGAGGTGTTTGTTCGAGCTGCAACCTCGTGAATCTACTCTGGCCCAATCTATAGCATACCCAACTAGAAGGCTGGCCAACAATACCGCTCTCTCGAGGGTGATCACATTATCCGTAAAGTTGGCCTAATACGCCAACGGATAATGGACTGCCAAAACTTGTCTTGGGATGAGAGGTGGGCTTTTACTATAGGATCTGCATGGTTTGTTACCCACGTTGGCTCAACACCCTCTTCACAAATCTGGCTAGTGATCCACCATAGAAGCTCTGTCTTAGCCCTGATGTCCTTCATAGTCACTGTTGTGCTCATCTTCTCAATATGGATATCGTACTTCGCCGGTGGACTGTGGGGCTGTATAAGTTGGACTAAACTGTACTCATCGGATTGTCTCCTCCGAGATATTAAGTCTCTTCCCCCGGACTGTCACCACTCGTAGCCTCGGCTGCTCGATTGGTCTTTTGTTCTTTGGCAATCCCCGGCGGAGTGTAGCAAGGTATGCTGCATAGAACTCATGGACTTTGTAAGGGGCATATTTGCCTAGCTGCTGCGTGGTCCACCCAAGTCCATGCTCATCCAATCCCACATCTAATCTGGGTACTTTGTCTAATCCCGTAGTACTCAACCTAGACTCCTCATGAAATTGACAGATCGGCTTGCCATGCCCTTTATCCTCTAACCCCTGGCCGTATATTTCTCTCGTTCCAGGGATACACCATCTATGATCGGCTGGAGGTTGGGACTGAACCTCCTCCTGCTAGGTCTGGGAGGTGCTTTATGACTCAGACTCGGAGCTGGAATGTGAGGGGGTCATCTGTGTAAAGCTACTGTCTGACCCGTCCTCGTTGAACAGTTGCTTCGAGGGTGGCCAAATAAGGCTTGTTGTTCCTCCTCTTCAGACTTGGAGGAACTACTCACTTCCATGGGTGTCTGTGCTGCAAGCGCCTAGGTCTAAGGTCGATTGGCCTCCGGATCTAGCCTGACTTTGTGGACTTCCAAAGAGCGCTCAAATTTCTCGGTGTTGGAGGATTATCTCGCAACCTCCATTGAAGAGCTTTTAATAGCCCGTTTGTCTTTTGGAGGCATTTTATCTGCAAACAACCCACAAAACATCATTTAAGTTTAGGATGTTTGTTCCACTAAAATACTGAGCAAAGAACAAGAAACAAAAACAAATAATAAATAATTATGCATTGATGCAACTGCAGATATTCAGGTACGAGTGCAGTTACGACCCCTAGGGTAACCTATGAGTCGTGTATTGGCCTCGTAGTACAAGTTGTGTCTTTAAAAATGCTTTCTGATCACAGGTATGAGATGCAGTTATGACTTGTAGGTTGGCCTACGAGTCGTAGTCCTGGTCTCGTACCTCTTTCCAGAAACATTTTCGAAACTTAGTAAAGTTTACGAGACCTTCCCTAAGAGTTATACCAAGTACTACGAATCGTGTGTGGGTCTCGAATGAGAAATATGAAGGTATTATAGGTGACTTATGCTTGCTACAAGCGGATGCTACGACTCGTATAGGAACTTATGAGTTGTAGGAGTGCCTCGTAGCTGATCACAAATGTCACCTTCAATGCCTAAGTATTTCCCACACCAACCACAAATTCAACATCAAATTTAACTTAATCATGCAAATATGAGCAAAGCACGACTAAATGGCACATAATCAATTCCAAACTAACATTGGCAGCTTAAAATGACCATTATCCCTAAGAGTTGAAATCAATTCTACAATTCGTCAAGCACACCAGACATAAAATATGTTACAAACTAACACTTGACAACCATACAACATTCCAAAGGAGTGCAATCACCAGTTACAACGATTAAATCAAATCTACATATTCAAGCATAGGCAATCATATCCATATTACATACATTTCAACTCCGACAATAATGATAAAATACAAACCAAAAATTCATTAATTTCATGCTCACAATCATCCATTAAAGAATCTCAACAAGGTTCAATTCACAACTCAATCTTTTTCAAGGCCTACAAACCCTAGATTATAAGTTTAGCTCAAAAATCAATGTATGGCATACTTAAGCATACTCAAACTAAATGTGTACTCATGTAGGGAATAGTCTTGTCAACAAAAATTGAGCAATGTAACCGAAAAGCTTACCAATTTGATTGAGAAGTGAAACAAAGGAAAGAGAGATGATTTTTGCGTTAAAACCCTAGAAATTGACACCCATAAATAATCTTCACCAGAAAATGACGTGGGTAGCCAGGATTTTGGTCGGAGGAAGAATATGAGATGAAAATGGGGTTTTCCGTTGTCTTTAGGGTAAAGGATCGGGAATTTGGGGTCAAAAATAATTTTGACCCCTTTTGTAAGCAAATCGGGTCAGACTTTAAAAACTGCAGATGGGGGTTAAAAGACCTCGACTACGAGTCATAGGTCGCCCTATGCTTCGTAGGTCACGGTGTCGTAGCAGAGCCGACACTTAGTAAAAATTTAGGAATCATACCTGGACACTACGAACCCCACTCACAACTCGTAGGGGATCCTACGAATTATAAGGTTGGCTTGTAGTGTATGTGCCAACTTTAGATACTTACTGTTTCCCCCTACGAGGTATGACTACGAGTTGTAGTCTTCACTACGACTTGTAGTCCTGCTCGTAGGAGCTGCTCCAAGTCCATTTTTTTGGATCTTCAGTTCTTTACTTTTTACCTGTATACTAAATCTCAAAGCACAGAAATCCTCAAAATTATTACAATTGCATCATTGTCTACAAATTTAAATCAAACTACTACTACTACTCTATGTCTCAATCAAACAAATAATTAGCAAAATGCTTGGGTTGCCTCCCAAGAAGTGCCTTGTTTAATGTCGTGGCCCGACTTTATGATCTTTCTTTGTTAACTCTCATCGAGTGTCCACACCTCACTCTTGCATTCATCTGGGTGTTTCATGGATTGGCGAATATCGAACACGACTTCTGCATCATTAACCCTAAATCGTAGATGACCTGAATCCATATCTAGTAGTGCTCTCCCAGTGGACAGAAAAGGTCTCCCCAAAATGATGGGCACCTCAAAATCAACTTTGTAGCTGAGGATCACAAAATCTGTTGGAAAGATGAACTTATTGACTTTAACAAGCACATCTAAAAGGATTTCCTCCGGCTTTCTAACGGTTCGATCTGCCATAAGCAACCTCATTTTTGTCGGGGTAGGAGTACTAAGGCCAAGCTTTTTGAATACGACAAGAGGCATTAAATTGATGCTTACTCCTATGTCGTATAATTATTGCTCAAGTTTGTTGATTGCTGCTGAATGAGACTCTATCTTTTGATTAATTCTTGAGAAATCTGCTTTTATTCCCTTTAGAGTCTCATCTTAATAATCTACTTGCTTCAACAACTTTTCAAACATATCTTCAATCCTAGAATTGCTTGATCCTACATCACGATTGTGTGGTGGTACATAAGGACTATTTTTGTAGCCCTCTCTTCTCCCTTATTTTGCATTTGGCACTCTTTCTCTCTCATAGTATCCACCCCTATTATCTCTGTACATCCCAGCATGATTGAAGTTCCGACCTTGATTCCTGGAACCTTGCATCCAATAGTTCGAATTGGACCCTTGGGGGTTGTTCCGGAAGCCCGTCGCTTGGTTGCTTACATAACAGGCATCCTCATCAATGAATTGATCATCATACCCAGGAGTAATTGGGGGTTGGTGAGATATTGCCTTCACACTAGCTTGGTTTTGCTTCAAAATCAAATCCATGCTCGTACGGAGTTGAGCAAGTTGCTCCATAATCTCTTTATTCACTTTAGCCTGCTCACTATTTGTGGTATCCATACAAGAATGCTTTGTATTACCATGCTCAATCTGTCCCCATGCTCTGTTGGTCTTCACCACTTGCTCCATTCTCTCGACCACTAGCTCAAATGGTTTATCAAGAAAAACACCTCCCATGATCGTGTTGGTGCAAGCTTTGCTATTATCATCAAGTGCTCTATAGAAGATCTCGACCAAAACATCATCAACAATTTTGTGATCAGGAACCATAGCGCTAAGAGAGTCTCAAGGCAATTTTTTGAAGTTATTAATTTGGTCCTTAAGCTTCAATTTCTTCGACCTTGGGAATTATCTTTCTAGGAACACCCTATGCAGCTCAACCCAACTCGTGATCGTTCCCGGAGGAAGTTCAAACAACCATGTAGCTGCATTACTAGTCAGTGACAATGGGAATGCCCTCAATCTAACGGCGTCAATAGAAGTATTTTGTGTCCCCATGACACTTTTGCACATGAAGATGACATTTTGGAGATGATGGTGGGGATCCTCTGATAGTAACCCTGTGAATAGGCCACAGTTTTGGAGCATCTGGACCAATCCACTTGATATCACAAACTTAGTAACTGCCAATAGAGGGGATAGTACTATACAACTGGTAACATCCATCGCCATAGGGTTTAATCGGTATTGATTCCAGCTGTAAGCATTTGTATTGAAATCTCTAAGCTCTGGCCAGTTAACCCTTAGTGGTGGATTCTCCTCTCTTTTTAAGTCTTCCTCATTCACATGCATATCCTTCTCAACCTCATTGTCCTCATTCAATTGAGCCATTCTTCTTGGTAGTCGATGGATCTCCAAATTTAATGGAGCTAAGGGATTACCTTGGCTCCTTATGTTAGGCATACAACCTAGTACATCCTACAAAAGAAATCAAACAATTAAAACAAAACAAAAGCAAAGTACAATAGACTCTAGAAATCAATACTAGAACTAACTCAAGTCACAATCTAGCCGTATTCCCTGGCAACGGCGCCATAATTTTATGATGATGGTCACGCTCCAATAAGAAAGTTGTCGCTATCAGTAATTAACCTAAGCGAGGTTAGGGTCAAATCTACAGGGAATATAGGGATTGACTATAAGATTTCACAGCTAATCATTCCTAGAATCTATAACTGCAATCTCTAGATTGGGGGGGGGGGGGTGTTGGGATTCAAAGACAACTTGAAAAAGAACACCTATTAAGATTTGGGAAAACACTCAAATTTGGGGGAAAATGGGGAATTATGTTC
>JAPFFP010016136.1:0-16758 GCA_026153255.1 Solanum medicagineum
AGTCACCAGTTTATGAGGTTATATGAGTCCAGGTGTCCCTATCGGGCACTGGTCATGACCTTAGGCGGGTCGTGACACTTACGCATGAAAGGTGTGGTCCAATTAAAAAGGGTAAGTTGAACCCTACATTTATGGGTCCCTATTGAGTGTTGACAAGGATTCGTAAGGTGGCCTATGAGTTGGAGTTTCCCAATGACATGCATATGGTACATCTGGTCTTCTACGTGTCTAAATTGAGGAAGTGTGTGGGTAACCCTAGTGCTATTGTGCCTCTAGATGTTGTGGGTGTTGTCGAAGACAATTTGACTTATGAAGAGGTCCTAGAAGAAATCTTGGATAGATAATTGAAGAGGTTGAGGAATAAGGAGGTAGTTTCCGTTAAGGTCCTTTGGAGGAATCAACAAGTCGAAAGTGCCACATGGGAAGCCGAGGCAGACATGCCAAGGCAATATCCATATCTCTTCCACTCTACTCAAGCCTAAGGTACTAAATTAAGTCTCTCTATACGATTTCAAGTCTTAAGTTTTGTCCCTTATGTCATTTGAATATGTTCATGTTTATGTTGGCATGATTATGGTGATTTTTGATGCTCATGTTGAGACTTTTTGAAAATAATGTTTAAGTGCATTTGTTGCATCCATGTTGGGGTAAAATCTTCATGATTACTTTCTTTGTGTACGTTTCTTTGATATTGGGGGACGAATGTTTCCAAGGGGGAGATATTGTGACACCTTGTAACTCCATGCTCTTATATACCCAGGTTTTAAGCCTCATTTGATTAGATTGGGAGTGTATTAGGGTCGTGGGAGAATTCTAGTACTTAGACGAGTTTAAGACTTCCTTATGAATTAAATTTTGGGTGTTGGTTAGTGCCAAGGAAAACATTAAATGAGCATAACATTTAGCACACTTGGAGCTAGACGACTCATGATATGTCAAATGAAAGCCCTTTGAGTTATCTTTCCAACGCACTTGGTTTCACCTTATTTCAAATTCGGATGAAGGAGTTATGACCGTTTTCGTGAGAGCTTCCCCTGCAGTGAATCCACACGGGAACCTTGACGGGCAGTAAGTCTTAGGACGGGCCGTTTGGGCTTCCTTGAGCTGGAAAGGACTATTTTTGGTATAAGGCATGTCACACGGCCAATGGAACGGGCCGCATGGCTGTCCACTGACCGTGTGGCTAGTCGTGACATGTGTGCAAGGGAAGCTTAGTGAGTATGGGAGGAGTTTTTGACTAAGTGAAGTGCCACAGCATTCTTCACGGGCCATGGCAAGCTAGATGAGCCGTCTAGCCTAGTGTGGACCTCCTGGCCACAATTGTCATCACCAAGGGTAACTCCACGGGCCACTACACGGATCGTGTAGCATCACACGACCCGTGGAGCCTCCTGTCAAAGTGACGAAACGTGATTTTTCCAAAGTACCCCAAATTTCAATTTTTGACCAAGTCTCACCTGACGACCACTCCACAAAACCTGTGTAGGCCTCAATGAGGCATCACTTTGCCAATTTTTTCTATTCGTTCACTAATGGCATTTTTGTGAACTTAATTCATTCTAATGACCTTTTTAGACATCCAATGGTATCTTAACCTCCCCAAAAGACTTAAACCGTATTCCAAAGGATCAAACTCATTCTCTTAACTTGAATACACTCGCATATCCTCTCAAAAGCCTCTACCAAGACCCCAATACAAATTCAAGGAAACTCAAGGACAAGTTTGGATTGCAAGACTCCATTCCAAGCTTCCATTCTTTCCCAACTCAATTGCAAGAGACTCAAGGTCTAAGGTATGTGTGTTTCAACCATTGGGTCCTTTCACCCATGGTGCCCAACCTCCCTTTTCTATATAAATTACATGTTTTTAAACTAGATTATCTATGGGTATATCTTATTATGAAAGTTAACAATAAACTATGTTGGGATTATATTAAATGCTGATTGTAAAGCATGTTTTAAGCTATGAATCTAAGATGTTATATGAGATTTGAGGAGGGGTTTTGATGTATCTTGCATGAGGGTATTATCTAGTGTTGGGGTGGCTTTACATTGATTTTCTCACATGATTTCACTCTTGAATTGTATGATCTTAAACTAGCATTACACACCCACCAAGTGTTTGATAAAATGTCCGATTTTGAACTACTAAGCTATTGTGATCTATTGCATGAGCTATGAACTAAGTAACTTTATGATGATGAAAGGAATGTTTATATGTGTGTTGACTTCAACAAACGTATCTTTAGTGTTGTGAGTTGACCATAACCAAGTTGAAGGGTTGATACCTCAAAAACCTTGATGGGAGGTGATAAACCCATTAACCAAGTTGAGGGGATGATACCTCAAACACCTCCAAGGGAGTTGGTAAACCCATTAACCAAGTTGAGGGGTTCATACCTCAAACACCTCCAAGGAGTGGTTTACCTTGGATTCCAAGTACTAAGTTGCTTGGTTTATGATGATGGTCTCTTCCTACACATGTAATATGTTCTATATAAGCATGTTTTACTTCAAGCATCACTCATGCATGTCATATTGCTATTATGGTCATTCAATGTTTATTTATGCATTTCAATTGTGTTGTTTATCCCTTATTGCATTTCATCCTACATACTTAGTACATTCAAACTTACTAACACATAATCTATGCTTACATGATGTCACCATATAGGGACCGGAGTCCCACTTGATCACGTTCCTCCTCCACGTGGCTAGTATGACTTTCAAAGCAAGCTTGGTGAGTCCTAAATTCCTAGGATGTATTTCTCTTGATTTCATGTTATGTATAGACTCTTCTTATGTTGGACATTTATAACTATGAGGATGAGCCCAAAAAGTGTCTAGGCCCCTGCTCCGATCTATGTATTAGAGGTGTTGTTGGAACCTTATGACATGTTAATATTGTACTATCTGCTTGTTATGTTTCTATGGTATCAAAGATGTCTCATAGCCCTACATTTCTCCTTTTCCTATTTATTGTTGATGCATAATTGCTTTCGCGACCAAGGATGTGTAATGATACGCTAAGAAGCTTATTTGGGGTTCCTTCGGGATCCCCATTCGCCGTATAACGTCTAGGCCCTAAGCTTGGGTCGTGAAAAAAGTATTTTGGGCTAGATAAATTTTGAAATTTAATTATACTCACACCCATGCCTTATACACTAGCAGGATAGTGCACAAAAGGTCCAACAAAATTCACACAATGCAAGGACTGAAACAGAACCACATGGCCAGCCTAATGACATTGAACAAGAGATTCACGTAGTGACGTGCTCTCCCAAGGGTGTCAAGATACTATAGAATATAAGTCTCTTTTTTCAACCTAATTGCTCCTAGTTTGGTTGATTAAGAATTCAATACATACATACATAAACACACACACACACATATATATATATATTATTCACAGTGGATATATCTAAATATTTTATACATGTTATTCATATAAAATAACACTAATTTCATGTAACTTATACATATTATTCAAACATATATAAATATGCATGAGTGTGCATATATATAAGATAACCTACATATCTTATTTTGTATAACTAATTCATTTTGTGTGTGTGTGTATATATATACACATTTATGTATATAATTATATGTAGATATAGAAACTACATTATACATTTTTGAATATGTATAATGTTTACTACAAGTTATATAATGTAGAATCAGATGGACAAGAGGTATATATATTCTTCATTTATTTATCGACATGTCTATATTATAATTCTCATGAGGAATCGTTGTATAAATTTACAACTTGATTCACATTCAGAAATTGGATGACAACACCTGATCAGAATACAATGTACATGCTGATACTAATTCAGCTGGCCCGACGACTCATAATTCTCGAGAAACAGCTAACACAGTTGTATGTAATTCACACACACATGTATACATTTATGTAATTTAAAATTATATACAATTGGATTACTTTAAAAAACCACGACCATATTACAAAAACTACCAGGTTGAGTGCGTCGAAGACAACACAAAATCAGACACTAATGATGGGAATCAGTTTGATATCAATGAGGTAAGGTACATGTGGATATAAAATTTACAAAGAACCATTCAAATATTATTTTACATTTTCCATAACAAATTTCTACATTTCTTACCCTAATTCAGGACACTGGAGATTGTGCAGTTCCACATGCAATTGTTCATGATCAGTCAGCCAGTCAAGTAAATCATATGTTGAATGAATAGACAACACAGAGGTACATGCACATATTTATAATATATACATTGAGTTATATGTAATACATTTTTTATTTCAAGAAACTCTGAACAGCGTGATACTTGAGGTGATCAAAGAATGCGAAAAGATGACAGAAGGGGTAAAGTCGGCAGTTGAGCAGCCTCATACTAATGTGCCATTTAGTCCAAGTCCAGTAAACCAGGTCCACTCAGATGTTGAATGTACTAGGCTTCCATACTATAACATACCACCATCTCAATTCAAATTTCCTGACGAGCTCCTTGCCAGCCTTTACAAGGAGCATTTTAACCCAGAAAAAAGTATTATCATACATCCAATGGCTATGGCTAAGACCCCACCATTAGCCATCGACACGACCCCCTTACCAACCCTAAGGATAAGGAGGCCAGGACCATTCAATGTATCACCATACATGACCTCATTCGAATCTAAAACAAGTAATATTCTGCATAAATATCTTCTTTATACTTACCCATCCGTTCACTTTATGCACACATAAAAATTGTAAGTTTATTTGACAATATGTAGTTTATCAGTTGGTCCTGCTAATTTTTATTAGAAGCGCCCTTTTAAGAGTATAGGCGAAAAACATGACGCAACACTATATTTTGCATTCTTGAAGTGGCTCAAAGTTGCCCCCACCCCCCACCCCCCAATATAGGTGTGATTGACATATTTGCAGCTACTTCATTTCAAATAACAATGTTATAACTATAACTATTTTACGTGCAAGAAGGACAAAAATGATCAGTACAAATTAAACAAGGCTTTATTTGATGTGCCTTTTGATTTTGGGGTGTACCAAGTATCCAACAAGAACTGGTTTTATAACTTGGCAATAGAAGGACATTTGATCGATGACTTAGTACATTCTCCCCTTATCAATTACTAATTATCATAGGTTGGTCAGTTATATCATTATACATACTAAAATTTATATTTTATTTTTTTAGCACATAGATGTAATCATGTATTACTTGCGAAAAAAAGTCAAGTATCCCAAACATCTACATATTCGTACACCACAGTTGATTGCCACTTTAGCATCCTTATACACCATATTTGGGAAGTGTACTCTGGTCTTGACAATAATGAATGCAACTCTAGTTCAGAAAAAATAATAGTGTTATATATCAATGGGTTCAGGTTGCTAGCTGCAGTACCGTGCATACTGTTGACCATGTCTTTATCCTTGTTTGCATGAAAGAGAAATTTCACTGGGTCCTATTGGTTGTATCATTCAATGACAGGCAATCTTGATATATGGCTATGTTAGATCGTTGATACATGATATATACATAGATAAGGAAGTCAAGAATTACGCAGAACCTTTACCCATGTACCTAGCGATGTCAGAGTTTTACAAATTCAGGGCAAGTGATATCAAACTGCAATCAAAATACCAAATCATCTCAGAGGAAGAATCTTTTGAAATAATGCACGTCAACATCATACCCCATCAACACGAGAAAAGTTTGTAAGTGATTATTTTATACCATCCATATCTGACTTCTTACTGCATAGGAATATATTTATACATTTTGAGGTTCTTTTACTATTCACATGGATTGTGGAGGGTTTGTGATTGTGTTTGTTGAATACCTACGTGAAGGTCATGGAATCCTTGAAACTTCCATAGGTTACAACTTGATGCGCTCACGGTAATGCAGCTCTTTTGTGGGACTACAAAAAGCGCAAGAATGAACAAGGTGCAGTCAATGATAGTGAAGCCCCCCAAGACCCCCTCTGATAATGATGTTGCTGATGCCATCTTGATCTAGCTGTCCAGAAATGCCTATTATGTTTGGTGTTTTTTTTTTTTTTTTGGGTGAAAACAAGAATTACTTTTTTTGATTACATGTTCGTATTTATTACTTTTTCAATGGGACAAACTATCATTTTTTTTAAATGTATTTTTCCTTCATTAAAAACTGACCGGCTCGTTGTATATTTCTTGTACGTATTAGAAGGTGACAGATTGATGCTGATGTATATATTGAAATACTATTGTACAACTAAAATATTTTGTATATTTTCAATGAAACTATTTCCATTTAACCTTTTTGGACTTCTGGTATTAACTTTTGTATATCTACACAAAAGCATAAGAAATAAATACATAATTGTATATTTATAAGTTTATTGTTAAAAATATTTTTTTCGTTGAAAATTTACATTATAAAAATAAATACACAACAACATATGTATAAGTAAACAACATCTTAGGTATTAAGACAATCATACATATATGTAATACACAATTGTATAAATATATGATATATATATGTATATACCGTGAATACACAAAATTTCATTTACATTGAAATTAGTATACAGAGCCACTTCTAATAAAAGTCAAAAAATATATTGTATGCATTTACAACTAATATTCTGGATATACTTAAAGTTATTAATATTCCTTAGTAATCACACACAACTATACAACTATCCAGATATACTTTATACACAACACCCATATATACACACAACTGAATTATCTATATATACATTACACTTTATACACATTATTTGTATATATGCATATACACGTTTAATATATAACAAGGTAAACTAGCAAATACATTAATTGATAACATTAATCAATGTCAGAATTAGGAAAACAAAGCAACCGAAAGGTTTTGATTTTTATTTCATCGAAACAACTAAAAACTTTTATCAAGAAAACAAATCAAAAGTTACAATCGGCTGTAGTTGAAACAGTGTTGAGAATATTATAACTTTACGGAGTCCGCGGTCTATTTCTACAAGAGCGCCGGTTAAGTCCAGGCATCCCACATATACTGCACGTATTTTTTCCATTGGTTGAGAGCAATTCAGAGAACGACTTGTTTCTACTTTTCTTCTTCGATCTCCCTGGAGGCTTTTTGAACATTGGAGGCAGAACCACATCATCTAGTATGTGCTCTGGTACAACCCAATCACATATATCCGGCAACGGACCTATTGGGACCTCATATGTCTTCAACATCATTTTTGATTTATACAAATCCAAGCAATAGCCATCTGATTCAAGATGCTTAAACTTCAATATAGTCCAAGCATGCTCACATGGTATTTCTTCAATCTAAAACTGTCCACAACTACAACTCTTGTTTGCGAGACAAACTATAAACCTTCTCCCTTCATCACAGACATTGTGGACGTGGACAAGGGAGTACCACCTAACCAAAAGAAAAAAAGAAAAAATAATAATAATAGTTGAATACAACATATGTCAAATAACATATACACAAGCACAAAACATACCTTCATCCTTGTACTTTTGAGCTCATTCTTGACCAGTATATCCTGAAATTTACCCATCAATGGGTTAAATGTATATGTTGCCTCTTTTTGATTTTTCGAATTCCATCTTTCAAACATCAAACGTACTTCCTCAAGGGAGTCAAAAACTAACAATTCACGTGCTGACACCGGGGCTGAATTAATACTTTCTGCAAGATTTGACGTCATACACCACCCCTTATGAACTGGAGCGTATATCCTTGCCTACTTATCATACCCAGCTAATTACAAGTACTCCTTGACCCTTACATCGACCTTCCCAACTACCTTCAGTAGCTTATCAAAATGACTCTGCGTATAAGCTTTTGCCATAGAATAAAATACTTCACTCAATTTTTCATGAGACCTTCGATATCTAGTTTTAACATTACCCCATGAATTAAATATACAAGTATATTGTGGAACACCTTCATATACTCTCATGAATTCCTTTATTATACTTTCATTTCTATCGGAGATCACACACATTTCAGGGCATTGTCCATATACTTCCTTAAACTGCTCAAGAAATCATGGCTAGGAAGCATCACTTTCAGAATCTGTAATCCTATATGCGAGCAGAAATATATGTCTTGTTTATACAAAATATTTCACAGTTAAAAAAAACATGCACTTGTAATTATAAATAAAAATTCAAATATATACATTTTTATTAAATTGATTATACGTGGTCCATCCATAGTACTTACAGAAGCAAAATGCCCATTTTATGGCCCTCTGAGGTGACTAGCATCTGTAACAACAATAGGTCTGCAATGACCAAATCCATTTATAAAAGCATGTAGTGCAATAAATACATAAAGAAATTCATTATCATTCATCTTCTTCAACTGTATATTGTAACACCCCACATCTTACAATACTAGTACTATGCAAATGAAACATGATATGGCTAGGTCAAATTAGCACCCATTTTTAAAAGTGCTTGAATCTCAAACTAGAGGGCGATATGTATGTCTAACGCTGAAGAGGGTTGAGTGTAAATAAATTTTATGTCAAATTCAGAAGATCACGACCCTAAATAAAGTGAGAGAATTGAGGTGCTTGTAGGACTTAGGAAACTAGCAGGTGAGTTACCTACTTGCTTAGCGTAAATTACTAGCTAAACAGAGACGAGGACCGACGTCGAATTTGTCCAAGTCCGATTATGAATAAAGTCCGTGTTAAGGGTGTAACTTTAGCCCGTGTTTTACTATCGTAAATGGACAATACTTACATCCCAAGATGAATAATAAAAGGGACCAAGTACATCACAACCCACTTAACTAATTGGGTCCAAACTAAGTGAAGAGGAATTAAGAAAATGGGCAGCCAAGGCCCATCAACTTTTAGACCCATTTAGGCCAAGTGTGAGGGTCAAGCTGCTACATAACCAGCTTCTTAATATGTATTAATGTGTGGTCAAAAGTGCAAGAGAAATTTGGCCAAAGAGACCCTTTAAAAGGGCTCAAAAACAGCCCTTAAGTCATTTCACTTGAAATAATTTTTCAGCTTTCCTAAAGAGTCTTGTTTTCTCTTTACTTCACTTCACAAGGAAGCCAATACAACCCTCTAGGGTTCTTGAAGGAAACATGAATCTTGAAGGCTAAGGTAAGTGGAAATATCCATGTATTTGTTATACTTATCCCATGATAAACAAGAAATATATGCTAATTATGCTTGCTGAAATTGTTGGACAGCATGTGTTTTAAAAGTTGTTAACATTTTTCTTGTTTATTTGGAAGCTTTTCTCTTTTTGGTTGGATTGTTTATGAAGGGATGCTACTGTTCTTAATGAGTATTGGTTATATAATGATGTATAAAGGCTGCTACACTATTTTTACAATCCGCAAAAGTGAGTTCTTGTGTGATACCATAATTGTGCTCGTAATAGGAACTTGTGGGCTGATTGATTGAGGACTATGGTCTCACATCCTCTACCTATTTTGTGGATTATTTTTGAAATGTTTTAGGACTAGTTTTATGTGTATATATGGTGGGAACTATTTGGTTAAAGTTGGAACAAGTTTGGAATTGTCGACGTCAACATGTAGCAAAGGGATGTAATGTTATGCCGCCCATTTGTATGTTGTGTAGAATTGTTATGTGTTGTGCCTTGTGGGATATTGTAAGACTGTTATGGCACTAAAATAGGTTGCACATGATATGTACATTAGAATGTGTAATATAAAATACCATTTGGGGTGGAAAGGTTGAAAGAATACAATCGGGTTTATAATTACCCGCTTGCTGCCCGTATGTTGTTTTTTATTGAGATTGGGCTGTCAAGATGCATCTATTGGCTGCTAATGCTAGTTTTATCACCTAATATGTTGTAGATGAATATTTGGAGGAAGGAAAGGTTATCATGAGGTAATAGCAAGGTCGCACAACGAGGTATGTAAGGCTACTTGATTTCGTATTATTTGGCATGAAACATAGATCCCTCCTTAGCACATAAAGGCACTTACCAACCCCGACACAACTATTAACTGCGTCTCCACTCTTTCATATGTTCATATGCTCCCATACATAGTCATCTTCAAATCTGTATATATACATGGGTACCAAGTTACATGGGTTCTTGTTGATAAATAAAGTTCACGGGTTGTTTCATCTCATACGTATTTCATTATTTGTATAACATACTCTTTTCATTGTCATCTTATCTTGTATGATTATCTACATGTCACATGCTATATCTATAGTCCTACAACTCCAATATTTTGACCACCAAAAGAATCATCTCAAAGGTAACTGAAAAGATAAAGTATATTATTTATTGATGGATGGTAACCCGAGGGATGGAAGAATCACCTAGCGAGGGTCAATCCTATCACGGGGGGTAGCCCAAGAGATTAAAGGAAAAGCCTAGCCAGGGCCGATCTCGATATAGATTTACCACTGATCAATTGGTCATTTGTATTATTTGTTGTGGATAGATTATACAGTAAAGGTAAAGTAATAAAAACAACATAAAGTACATGATCCCATAGTATAACTAAGGGTGGTCTCTTATCCTACACCAGTGCATAGTTTTATTTGAGTTCTTACTTCATACACAGTATTTCCTGCCTTACAATTTTAGTACATTATACTGTATTGACATCCCTTACGGGGACTTGCATTTCATGCTGCAGGTACAGGTGCTAGTAGATTTCCCCAGTAGGAATACAGGATTTCCAACTGCTGTTACCAAGCTTCAGGTTGCTTCGGAGCTTTGCGTGTCTAGAACTTATATTTTTGTGTTATACAATTAGTCGAGGCGGGGCTTGTCCCGACCCTTATCAGATACTTTTCTTTACCTAGAGGCTTTGTAGACTATGTAAATTAAAGGGTGGTAATGTCTCGTACTTTAAACATCGTGGCCCCAACGGCCTAGCCATATGCATCTCCTTTTGGCTTGTTATCACTGTTTACTTTCTTAAAGGCATGTTGAACATAGGAATCCCTTATAATATATATAGAAAGCGCATAGATATAGGTTGGCTCTCCCGAACCTTATCGGCAACAGGTGCCAGTCCGCCCTAACGGGACTTTGGGCATGACATATATGTGATCCCAGATAGGCATAGCCCAGCACATACAAATAGGCTGGCAGCTTGTTATATGATCCAGACGATGTCCCATGCAAAGAATTCAAATCTTTTTCTTTCCCCGGCCACGCCTTCATGTATGTAACATCAACACCAATATCTATTTTGACATCCTTCATTATATCGGAAGGCGTGTACTTTCGCTTGTGATCTTCTAATTTAGGCCGCACAATTCCTCCCACAAGATTGTTTGTTACATGACTTTGCGAATAAACTCTATCTTCCAATGGATACATATGGTCTATGTTGAACATCATAATACGAAACATATCAGACTTGTTTTTTACAGAAGCTTTCATCATTCATTCACACTCGTCTAATTTACACACAAGTGTGTAACAGCATTAATAAGAAGAAAACAATATCTATAGTAAGAAACATATCTACAATTCTATACATAATTTCTCAAGTAACTTCTACTGTATATACTGTAGATACCTGATTGCATTTGATCAACCAATTTTGAACTGAAACCTATTTGCAATTGTATATTGCTCCATAATAGTCTTTAATGTAGCTTTGTCTTTATACACTTGATTCACTTCAACATGTTTATTCGTTTGATTTGTTATGACTCCTGTCCATTCACCAGAAGCCAGAGCATGGAGAGGTTGTACCAACTCATCAATGGTTCAACAATTTGTTTCAAAATCATCCACTTTAAGTCATTAGTCCTCTTCAAGCACTAAGTCTGATTGCTCACATGAAGTTCCACAAACAATAACATTTTGTATATCCTTGTCAACAATATTTGCACAGATTGGATATATATTAAAATCATTTGTGGATTTCTTCAACATAACATAAAGTCTAACACTCATATCGTTGTGTTTAACCATTGGAACAGAACTTTGTGTGACTTTATACTCGATTACCAACTCCTTTTTTGCAAGATCAATACCAAGCTGTCGAACAATAAGTGTATAAAGTTCCAGATATGTTGAGCTTTCTCTTGAAATAATCCCTTCCAAAATATAATCGATGTAGCATTTAGCATCATCCCAATGTCCATAATGCAGCACCATGACAGGAAGCGAAGTCATTGCTGTACACAACCAATTTTCTAGATTACATAAAATCTTAATACAAATAATATGATAAACCATATCTCGAGCCAAACATCTCCTATTATAGACATACATACACACTAAAAATTTTTTGGTTGGTTTCTCACTTGTTTTATACATTATCACACAACTTTTAGAAGAATATATACATAATATACAAATGCTTTATTAGCTCCACACCATAATTATACAAGAAATGAATCTTCACAGAAAAACTCTACACACAAACCATCAAAAAATGAATCTTTGCTTCCATTGGATTCAAACTCAATTATACAGTTCGTACATTTATATTTTCATACCACAATGTTAAAATTAGTGAAATTTTTTTCAACCTTACAATTTCATAGTTTCGATACACGTTCAATCATGCGAAAATGGCATAACATTATTCAATACTAGATATGTATGTATAAAGAAAAAATAGTTTCTACCATATTTAATAGCAAAACATAAAAGAAAATTTATAAGCGATAGAAACATCATCAAACAACGAATTAATACACAAAAAAAACTCAGGATAATGTTTTTGATCTGTTAGCAACATTAATTGTTGTATTATAAACTCTAGCACAGACTAGATATGTCACATAAAAAACGCAAATCAAATCTAACCACAATAGTCGTACGTTAACGCTCAGTTTTTTCAACTTTGATTTTGTTCATGACCGAAAAATAATCTTCAATGGTGTTTTTTTTTAATTAAAGACTCATGTTTCGAAAGAAATTCTGATTATTATTGACTACCCTAAATCATGGAACCGTTTTCATAAATAACAGCCGGAAAGTCAACAATTAATAATCACGCCCTTTGCCATTTTTTGTATAACTCATTCATTAAAAGTTCGACTTATACAAATGCGCTGGCCCTGCTACAACTACAAAACGTAATTTAAGAAACTTTAGCTATTTTAGACTATTATGTTTCACTAGGTGGGTATTTATGAAATTTTCTCAAAAATGACTTATTACACTGCGTTAAAAATGTTAAATGAATAAAACAAATATAATCAATGATAGATAAATAAATAAATAAAAAATATATAATTTAAGACAAAATAATGATTTAACAAGAATAAAAAATAATAATATAAAAGTATGAACTTTTAAAAAATAAGGCCAAAATTAAGTGTCAATAACTGTCCGTTTCTTTGGGTATGATCGATGAACGCGATCATAGACAAAGAAAGTTGACAAACCCAATTTTACCAAACACTTAGCCTTCAAATAATAATTCATTGATTGCGGTGAAAGTTGCAAAATATTTTAGGTCTCCCTCAAAATTTTGTCCCAGTTAGTGATATGATCTCCAATCTTGACTTGCTACGTCCTTTGTGATGTAGTCCATATTTTGTATTATAACATCTGAGAAAACTTGTTAGTAGCAAATGGAACACAAATAAGAATATAATTCGTGCAACCTCATTCAGCATGTCATACTGACGGAGATGACTATTTATTTTTAAGTGTGCTGCTCATGAAGGAAAAGATGATCAAAAGTAGCATGCCAACAGATTGACAGAAGTGAAGTTCCAATTTAACATGTCACATTGAAGGAAGTGACGCTCTAATAATGATATAACATGTCACATTGAATAAAGTGATGCTCCAATAATGAATGTAATGTGTCACGTTGAAGGAAGTGATGCTCCGATAATGATTTTAACATGTCACATTGAAGGAAATGACGCTCAAAAAATGATGTAACATGTCACATTGAAGGAAGTGATGCTCTAATAATGATTTTAACGTGTCACATTGAAGGAAATGACTCCCCAGTAAAGATTTCACTTGCACCAATTTTAACATGTCACTTGAAGGAAGTGACTCTCCAATAATAACTGAACTTGTCATGTTGAAGGAAATGATGCTCCGATTGAACATGTCACGTTGAAGGCACGTGACGCTCCAAAATAGCTTAACTTGTCACACTGAAGGCAGTGACTCTCCAAGATAGCTTAACTCGTCACATTGAAGGCAGTGACACTATAAAATTATTTAACGTGTCACATTGAAGGCAAGTAACACTCCAAAATAGCTTAACTTGTCACACTAAACGCAACGACGTTCCAATAATGATTTAAGTTGTCACATTGAAGGCAAGTGACGCTCCAATGATGAATTAACTTGCTCCAATTTTAACATGTCACGTTGAAGGAACTGACTCTCCAACGATGATTTAACTTGTCACGTTGAAGGCAAGTGACGCTCCAAAAGTATTTAACTTGTCACGTTGAAGGAAAGTGACTCTCCAAAATGATTTGACTTAAAAAATAATAGATATATTACATTCTTTGGAATGCATAATTCAATGAAATAAAATAGGCATCTCTCACTGATGGGATTAGCCTAATGTCACATTATCTAAAACAAACAATCATATATCAAAAGAAAAATAAAATTTATAGAAAAAATAATTCAAGAATCTCTTTAAAGGTGTATATATAAAAAAGAATAATAAAAAGGATCCCCAAAAAAATGCATGGTCTCTTTTTCCTTTTTTAAAATAAAGAATGTAAAGAAATAGTCAAACCTTAACCTCAATTGGTACCAACAGTTAGGAATACATAAAAATTTCCTTTATTTCCTTTTCTTTTCAACCAAGATTGAATTTAAAGTAACTTTTACAGGTTCAAGTGGTACCTCAAATATACTTGAGTATTAACAAGATTTATTCAACTTGATTCAAGCAAAGATTTTGAATTATACTAACCCTGATGTGTCAAGTGCTCTCACAACAAAGAAAGTCCTATTTCACACATGCAAAAAATATTTGATTTAAGGAAATTTTGTAAAATACGCTCACACTCAATAAGATATTTAATGCATGCAATTGTGATACCATATGCTTGGACTTCATGTAAGTCTCCACTAATATGAGAATATTTGAAATGAGATGAGGTAGAACTTGTAATTGGCTTGTAATGAGGCTCAAGGGCTGGTAGGATATTTATCTGGGATAAAAGTGACTTAATCTTTCCTTGAGCGTCATACTGAACTTGTTCTTTTAACAATTGATACTCATTTTGCACTTCATAGAGACATTACTCGTTGAGAACTTTCTTCATTTACCCTCTTTTGAAAGTTTTTCTCTTTTGTGAGAGCAATTTCTTCTTTTCTCTCTTTTTTTTTTTTTTGACCTTGTAGGAATATTTTTGTCTTTTCTTGTTTTTCCAACATCCTTGTTTCTTTTTTTTTTTTCCTTTTTTTGTCTCTAGAAATTGTTTTTGCTTCCTTAACTTTGAGACTTTGCATCTTTTGCCTGTAGCAATTTCAAGCTTGAACCTTCATTTTATCATCTGCACTTTTTTTGTGCGCTCAAGAAGGATGGGCCAAGAGAGGGATAGTGCATGTATGCATTCAAAAAACGGAATGGCGAAGGTGCGATTGTCCAGAAAAAAGGTTTCGGGCTCAAAGTGGGAGAAATTAAATGATTAATGTCATTTGGTAGGTTTTAAAAGGCACAAACGGGTCAAAGAAGGACTACAATCCTTTCTCAAATCAAACATTACTCAGGATTTCTCCACAACAAACATTCGGACCAAATTCTAGATCAACAATGTGATACAATTGAATTTTAATATAACGCTCACCACATAATGCACTTGAACTATGAAATTGATTTTATTCTTATCTTGAATGTGTGCAAGAAAATTTTCAAGTATCACAAAAATATAATGAGAGGTACCAAAAGAATATGTGTTTTACCACAAAATTAATCATCTTTTCAACAAATATTTGACATGTCTTTAACAGTAATGCTCCCAATTGAGTCAAAAATTGACTCTTAAAATATGTACACCTTTTTTTGAAAAATGACTATTGAATTCAAAAGGGTTGCCTACATATCTCATGGATATGAGAATCAAGTATGCGTAGTTCGAGAGAATATGGTATAAAATATATGCACAACTGACTTTCTTTTAAAATTAAAAACGGAGCACCGAACCCATAATGGTTGCCTACGTATCTTATAAAAAAGAGAATAAAGTACGCGTAGTTTGTAAGGATATTATATAAAATGCATATTTTAAATAAATAAATGTATTTTTTGAAAGAAAAATGATAGAATTAGAAAAAACAATCAATGAATCATACTAAGGGCAAACTATTAGTATCAAACAAAAATTCCCTTTTTTTAAAACAAAATATAAGATAAAAAAAAAGTGAAAGAAATCTATTGAATATAATATTACATAGAAAATTAAAATATATACAAACTCAGAGTGGTGTCTTGCAAATCTAGTATTTAAGTACAATCTTGGTAGAATTGAGGACTTCTCAAAAATGAGTCCTCAAAAATTCTGTCGTTGTTGTAGCCTCAACACACTCTGGTGTTCAAAATTATTTTTTTTAACCTAAAAAAAATTGTCCTTGTTTCAATAGTGTCACGACCCCACCCAGGGGCCGTGATTAATGCCGATAGGGCACCCAGACAAACATTACTCCGAATTACCAATTATAGCAGTTAAGAAATCTACCAAAAATTTGGCAAGTTTCCTCTGTTTTACTGACTAACCTCACCTGCAAACAGCGAACCCAACAACAACAAATATCCATATACATACAT